>CAKKOB020000709.1:0-30179 GCA_918844115.2 Phlebotomus perniciosus | reverse complement strand
ATTTTACCCCTTTTTCAAAAACCGTTATGTTTGAACATGGGAATTTTTATAGCAAAAGGAGATTTTTTGCAGATCCATGCTTCTGAGGGTTGGTGAGTTTTGCTTTCGAATGTTTCCAACGTTTCCAACAAATATTTTTAAAATTTTTAACGTTATTTGATATTTCAATCAATCAGTGTTGTGAAATTGATTACGTAGGATCATTACTAACCCTATATTTGACTAAAAAAAGCAATTTAAACAGATACGTATGTGACAGTGCATGTAAAAACTGACATAGAGCCAGGACACCCGACGTTTTCGAACGCACGCCATCGAGTAAACGCACTGAGCTTTCCCATAAAATACACTAGTGAGTTTAGACGTTTCCACTGCTGTTCTGATATTCGTTCAATCCTGGCGGGAGTGCCTCAGGGAAGCGTGCTGGGGCCGATGCTCTACCTGGTGTTTGCGTCTGAGAATTCGGGTCAACAGCACCAAATCTGCACACGTGTCCCCCCCCCATAACCTGGGATAGCTCTCCTATTCCCCAACGCGAATCCTACAAGTATCTTGGGATCCAACCTTGATAGAAGGCTCACGTGGAAGGAGCACATCTGGACGAAGAGGAAGCAGCTTCTGGGCAGAAACTCAAAACTCAAAATTGACAACAAACTTCTCATCTACCAAACGATACTTAAGCCGGTATGGATGTATGGAGTAGAGCTTTGGGGATCTGCTGCCATATCTAACATAATGATTATCCAGAGATTTCAGTCAAAAGTTTTGAGAGCTATCATCAACGCACCAAACTACGTCACGAATGAGACCCTCCACCGAGACCTGGGGGTACCCTATGTTAGAACCGAGATAGGCAGATCCAGTCAGCGATACAAGTCACGTATTGAAGTCCATCCAAATCACCTAGTGGCGTGCCTTCTTGACCAGGGGAAATATACACGCCTGAAGAGGAAGGGTCCCGAGGATCTATGGGAAACGGAGCCTCGCATTGGCGAGCTCGGTAATTTGTAAAGCTTAACGTAAAGTCATGACCATTGTTTATTGTTGCCCTTTTTGTAATGTGACAGATCACAATGTTAAACGGAGTCAATAAAAAAAAACTATAATATTTATTTTATATTACTTTACATTGAATTAAGAAGTATTTGGATTATCACACTCTCTTTAACAACTAACTTAGTAGGAACTGATCTGATTTATTTTAAGTAAATACAATTAGTAGTTTTATGACCTCTAAATGTTTGGGAAAAAATTTAAGAGTAACGTATAGGTATCTTCTTAGGTTTTTAATTATTTTAAAAAGAAGAGTTTCTGGATTAAGAAATTGTCATTATTATACTCTCGATGGGAAAACTTAAATTAGTCTTGTTTTCAAATTTGAAGAGATTTGTCTGAGATTTCGTTATTGTCTTTAAAGAAGTATTCATATTTCAAAATCAAGCATTTCCATCACAGTGTTTTCTATAGATTTCTTCTTATCAGTGTTCAAAATAAACATCAGATCTGTTACGATTTCGTGCAAACACGGAGATCTTACAATATCGTTGTAATTATAAGGTGTGTGATATCTGCACATTTTCCTTAGTTTGCTGCTCTAAAAAGTCATTAATTACACGTAGTCTTACGTGTAAATAAATAAATGGCTATCTATGCTGAAGTACTGTATGTGTGACTGCGTGTCCATTGGCGATTGCATGTCAAGGGGGAGACGAAACACTCACCAGTATTTAACCATTTAGATTGCAAACTGCATCTCACGTCTCATAAATTGATTCTTTTAGATGTCAGTCTTGATGTCAGTGCATTGTTTTCCCGACCATAAAGTATGCAGAGTATCATGTCCATGATTGACGGTTTTGTCCTATATTGCGTGTTATTACAGATGCCAAAGTCATCCTCAAAGAGGTCAGCGGAAGGTTGCGTTCGAAGGAGCTCACAGCAATCATGGGTCCGTCCGGTGCTGGGAAGAGTACCCTACTCAATATTCTCTCTGGTTACAAGTGAGTTAGCAATCTCTTTGAAGTTATGAAAAACATACTACCTACATCCTGGTAAACATCCTGTGAAAATGAGTAAGATTGCGTGCTTGTTGGTGGAAAAAACGCTCAAAATCCCACCATTGAAGCTTTGAAGCTCTTTTTCCCACAATTACAGTCGATTTACTCGATCATGCCGCAATATTTCAAAGTTTCTCACACAGATCTTGGCATTACCAACAGACTTTAAACATACATATGTATGTTATGTAGCATTATACACCGCACGTCCTTCAAATAGCTCAGCGAGTATTAGAAATAAAATCTGATAGTAGGTATGATGTAGTAAAACGTTTCAATCATCATTGAATACGGAAAGCAACGAAATCAATTATTATAGGATTTTTGCCAAAGCACAAAAATTATACCTACAAAAAAGCGATCATATAAAATCAACCGATTGAAAGTTTACCTTGTTCTTTTGAAAAAGAGGCATGTCGATAATTGGTGGGATTTCTTATCAAGTCGTCTCATACTGTCACGCTTTGGTTTTATCGCCTTAAATACACTGTTGGGTGTTTTGTTGAACAAAAAATACCATATGCCCTTATCTTCTCTGACTAACTCCATTCCACTTCGAAACAAAGAAGCTCTAAGCTCCGACGTCACATTTTCGATAGCACCCAATGAACTTTGATCACTCTGGAATTCTGCCATCAATCGATCGGCTTTCTTGTCCTTCAAACCCACGAAGACTTTTGCCCGGACACATGACTCAATACATCGAAATTCTTACAGAACGACAAATATCGAGGGATCAATCACAATGAATGGGAAAGAGCGCAACTTAAGCCTCTTCAGGAAGTTTTCTGCGTACATCATGCAGGACAATCAACTTCACGCCAATCTTACGGTGGAGGAAGCTATGACTGTGGCTGCGAACTTGAAACTCAGTTCCAAGAAGTCCAAAACGGAAAAGAGCCTTGTGGTGAGTCACTAAATTGAGCTTTAGAATTTTATAACTCAACTACTCAGGATATAACTATGATAACTTTTATGTTAAGGTATTATCAGTTATCATACTTAAATCATGAGCCGTCGAATTGATCTTCTGAGGTTTATTCTTAATGTAATAAAATTAACACCTGGAGAAGGAAACGAGTAATTCTAAGGTTACACATGTGCATAAATGACATGATTTGCAATTATTCCACTTCTCATATTTTATAATTTTAGATTATTGCCTAAACTCCTTGAATTACGCTTTTAATTTTTTTTATTGACCATCTAAGCTAAGCACTAGTCATCACCGAAGTTTATTTGTCAAGAGGTAACAAAAATCAGTCTAAAATGTGATGACAAAGCAAAAGATTTTTTTTAATCAATCGCAGATGTGATTACAATTCACTCAGAATAGGATCAATATTTAAACTAAATGTTAAACAAGATGACTAAGACGAGTATCTCATATGTTTACTGCAGATACGCGAGATTCTGGACACTCTGGGTCTCCAAGATCATCGCAGCACGATGACGAGGAATCTGTCTGGTGGACAGAAGAAACGCCTCTCTATCGCTCTTGAGTTGGTCAACAATCCACCTGTGATGTTCTTTGATGAGCCCACCAGCGGTCTGGATAGCTCCACTTGCTTTCAGTGCATAAATTTACTGAAGATGCTAGCACGAGGTGGCAGGACGATCATCTGCACGATCCATCAGCCCTCGGCCAGGCTGTTTGAGATGTTTGATCAGCTGTATACGTTGGCAGACGGGCAATGTGTTTATCAGGGAAGCACTAGGCAGTTGGTGCCTTTCTTGAGTACTCTTGGCCTCGAATGCCCAAGTTACCACAATCCAGCCAGCTATGTGATTGAAGTATCCTGTGGAGAGCACGGTGATCACACAAGGAAACTGGTCAATGGTATTCTGAATGGGAAGAGGGATATACGGACGGAGTTGGACTTTATTGATAGGAAAAATGATGCGTCAAGTGCGCTAGTTAAGGTGCATAAGAAGGTCGTGGACAAGAACGATCTGCAGAATGTTGGTGAGAAATTCGCAGAGAATCTCAATGCGAATGGCAATGGTGTAATAAAGGCCACCATTAACAATGACATCGCCAAAGAGAGCACCACCGTTTCTATTCCCATTGACATCGATAAGGAGCTGGATGTGAACTCGGCTCTGTTGCCAGATGAAATGTTGGAGGCCACAGATAATCCAGCTAGATATGCCACGACCATGTTTCATCAATTCTGGGTGGTTCTTAAAAGGACACTACTGTTCAGCAGACGAGATTGGACGCTGATGTACCTGCGATTGTTCGCTCACGTGATGGTTGGATTCCTGATCGGTGCTCTCTATTACGATATTGGTAACGACGGCGCCAAAGTGCTCAGTAACTTGGGTTTCCTCTTCTTCAACATGCTCTTCCTTATGTACACATCAATGACTATCACCATCCTCTCATGTAAGGTTTCAAATGGTTTCAAAATTATATAATCTCTTTGCCAAATCTAAGCGTTATATATTCATTATATACTTCTTCCGCAGTCCCTCTGGAAATGCCGGTTCTACTCAAGGAGAATTTCAACCGTTGGTACTCGCTGCGATCATATTATATGGCCATCACCATCTCGGATATACCATTCCAGGTGAATCATTCTGTCCAAATATTTAACTACTTTACTTCTCTGTGTTGATCTTCGGTCTGCAAAAACCAATGCGTTGAAGAAATGGTTAATATTAGTATACAGGTGCTTTTTGTGTATACAGTTCTACTTTATACTCTGTGGTTTGTGACCTTAATCGCTGACTATCATGAACTGATCACAGATCACAGATCATTTGCAGTAGAAAATAATATTTTCATTAGAGTCAAATTGCGTAAAGCAATGAGGAAGTAGCTAGTGTAGAAGTCAAAGGTCATGGATATGAGCTTTATGGGTTTTTAATACATCGCAAATATAGACTTAATGTGCCTTTATAAATCTCTATGATTCCTTATCATATGGGCTTCTTTTACGAGCTTCTTGTCACATTTTTCTCTCTCTGTTTTTCTTTGAACAACATGAAGTATAATGGTCAAGTTTCTATACATCCCACACTGCAAATGATATATTAAAAGAAAATTTAAAATAGTTCAATGCTTAAATGTTTAGTAGAGAGTTTTAGATAGTATGGCAATTAAAGGTTGACTTTTTTGTACCTTGGATGAGTAATGATTTATTTATTCTTTTTTACAGGCTATCTTCTGTGTGGTATACGTGTCCATCGTGTACTATTTCACGTCGCAACCGTTTGAGATGTTCAGGTTCTCAATGTTCCTGACATCTTGCTTACTGATTTCCTTCGTGGCTCAAAGTGTGGGTCTCGTAGTTGGAGCAGCAATGAATGTACAGAATGGGGTATTCCTCGCGCCTGTTATGTCGGTGCCTTTCCTCCTTTTCTCTGGCTTCTTCGTCAGCTTTGACGCAATTCCCGTGTACCTGCGCTGGATCACCTATCTCTCCTACATCCGCTATGGTTTCGAGGGCACTGCTCTGGCTACATACGGTTATGATCGCGAGAAGCTCAAGTGCCATCAAACTTATTGTCACTTTAAGTCGCCCACAACGACTCTCGAGGAGCTGGATATGCTGGATGCCAATTTCACACTGGACATTGTAGCCTTGCTGGTAATATTTACGGTACTCAGGGTGGCGGCCTTCCTCTTCTTGCGATGGAAGCTGCGAACAGCACGATAGGCTGCTCTATTCTCTCTATAATAAGTGGCAATTTTTTTCGGGCAGAGCCCGACTCAGCAAATCAGGTTCAAGATAAATTGTTTTTAGCTACTCTCTTTACCACAAAAGCGCAATAATTTTAAGTACTTATTTAAGAAGAAAGACACATTTACACCCTTTTTTTCTTCGGATATTCCACGATGGGCTTTAGGCGAATGATTTGCTTTTAATTTTGGAGATACAGGAATATGTCAGTGGTATCAAAGTATACCTAAAGTTTTCTTATCAAATCAAAATTTCGAAGGGCTGTGACTACATTCAACAGTGTACGGATTGTAATATCAGAGGGAATTTATTCGCAACTTGCCAAAAGCGTCAGTTATGAGATGATAAAAATGATACACAATTCTTTAAAGTGGCAAAGGGGATATACATTACAATTTTTCTTTATTATAAAACTTCTTGACGGTGAAAACTATCCTTTAACAATGGAATGATTGGAATTTTTATCGATGTGACATTTTCGGAATGAAAACATTGAACTAATTTATGATAAACAAAGATGTTAGTGGGACCAATTTTTGTTAGAATTTAGTCATCACATAATAATATTTTTTTTACTTCATACGTGGAAGAATGTACAAGGAGCATGATAGTGATTATACAGATCAATAAAAACTATTAAAAAATGTTGAATGGTTTTCTATCAGATAAATAAAGCGATATTTGATAAACAACACTTTTGGCCAAATTGACGAAATAATTGGACAATTTATATGAGAATTGCAACATCGAGAGACGAAATCGAAGGTAATGAATTCAAATTACAAAATTTCTACCTTTGCATAATTTTATGTGAATGATACCATCGAAAAGTCAAATAAATCGTCCCGGAAGTGTGGCTACGACTTGTGTGTAAATTAGCCTGAATGTAAAATATGTAATAGTATTTCGATACTTTGTCGTTTGAATGATATTGTACTGATTGCGCATCTTTGTATGGTGGCACATTTAATACAATCAATATATAGATACGTGCCTAATGGTTCAAGGTTAGTATAAAAATTATTTAAATATGTTTTTAAAATAAATCTCTGACGAGCTGAAATGATCAACAGCAAATTGATTACAGACTGATTACATCCTCTGACGTGATTGATTTTTTTTAGAGAAAAACATTTTAATTGTTATATTTTCTCTGTGCAAATTAATTTTTTCTCACATTCGTCTTTTTTCCGACTACCATTTTCCGATTGCTTTTCTCCATATGATTAAATGGTGCATCTAGTGTAATAAATATGCGACGAGCAGTGCTAAATGAAAGGCATTTCTCATAAATTGGCTTTTCAATTACACAAACGAATTTCCATTATTACTCACATTAGAATACTCCCATAAATTTTCCTAGTTGCTATAGAATTTCTTCTGCCAGTTCTATTTGTATAAAAGTAATTATCATGACAATTTAATGATAGAAACTTAGATATAGTTTTTTCAGACGTTAAAAATTCATTAAAATAAATATAAGAAAGATCAAGTTTCAATCATTATATTTTTTATATCCAGTCATAACTTTAATTACACCTTTAATTTATTTAATTAATAACATTTAATTAATTTTGAATCCTATATGACGGTTGATGTCAAAATTACGTGATGATTTTTCAGTCTACCGGAGAAATATCGTTAAGTTTCCTAAAACAAATATATGACCAGACTTAGAAGCACTTTCCTGAGAACTTCGGTTTATTCTCTAGGAATAGTTTCTAGAAATCATGACTATAATTTTTGGAATCAGTATTTCCGTTCTCCTTAAACCACCAATTTACTTTGCCGGTGGACATGCAGAACCATCTTATACCTTTTAGACCATCAGTCACATAATGAAACAAAATTTTAATACGTCATTTAAGAACATTTATATAATTCATATCTCATATTTCATATCTCAAGATCAGAGGGGCGTTGTATGTAAATCTTTATCTAGATATATTCCTATAATCACGGAAGCTAATGTACATTGTTAGTAATAGTTAAAATTTCTTAAGATAATAACATCTCTAAAACTTTTGAAAAATTTAATGTCCATTTTTATGGAAATCAATAATATGCGTTTCTACATTTTGTATTATTAATTTCTGAAATAGAAACTGTGATATGAAATATAATGAAATTGAAGAAATCACCATGTGATTCGATGAGAAAATATTGATATCATCGATATCATCCATTGAACTATTACATCTATCTGAAAATTAAGCCAAGAAAAACAATACATCATATATCTACTAAAATAAATGATTGTTTAATAACTTATGTTTAATCATCAAGATTATCTGTATAATTGGTTGTACGTAATGTAAGGGGTTTCTCTTGAAGTAATACACTCACCAGCATAAAAAGATAAATACTGATTTGGAATTTTTCCAGTTTACTTGCTTACTTTGCACCAGTACAGTGGAGACGCCCGGTGGTTACAAAATATGGACATTTGTGTACTTGGTATGTATTTGATTGTACTTGATTGTGAAGATCGCAGTTATATTACAGAGAATAAAGAGTGAGAAAAAGTCACCAAAGGAAGGGGAGAGAGTGAGTAACTTAAGCGTGATTAGCATTTAAGATACACCATGAGAAATTGCATAAACCACGGAAATCTTTAGAGGCTGAAGTTCATGGTGAACAGCGGCATTTTATATCTCTCTTACTAAATCTATAATGATAGATTTTATTGATATTCTTATAGGCGTGTAAAAATTACAAATAATTCTATTATTTAATATGCATTTCAGAAAAGGCAGATGAAAACGGGCGTCATTGCAAATGATGATGAAGCATTATTTGATGACATTTTTCTCCCTTTTCACGCTTGTGGTGAGGGCAAGTTATTGATTAGTGTTTTGCTCATTTGATCCCGGATTGGATATTTTTCACAAGTACAATTAGTTATGCTAATGCGACATGCAGGGACGCTATTGCCATATGGAAAATCACCTTATTGGGCTTTCTGACGGCAGTCTTTCTCAATTGTATAATATAACTTTAGTTAAAATAAAAAGGAAATTCCATCTCATATTATATTTTAACGACTTTATCCTATGAATAATTTTGATAAGCTTTTTTTATTAATTCAAACTTCTACAATGAAAACCTCAACTGCTACTTTCAGCTTTCAATAGAATTTTCTAATTGTGCGAAATAAATACAATTAGTTACCATTGTTGTATGAAGTGCTTCAGAAGAAAATAATTTTACGCAATTCAACACTACTTTTGAATTATTGTTGTCACGAATTATTTACTCTTGTGAAATAGCTATTTCAGAATTTTAGTTTAAACAATCAGATCTTTTATTAAAGATACTTGTACAATGTGTGAGTTCTTTGAGTCTGATTTGTATTCTCATCACAAAAATCGATGAGTGAAGATAGCTTGTGTGACGCTGATGGACAATATTAAAAAAGCTATTTTTTACATTCAGTTATGAGTCACGAAATTGTTTAATAAAAAAAATTATTGTGCAGGAATAAAATTATGCAATCTAATGAATAAAAAATTATAGCTTCCGGTATGAATCAAAAATTGTTTATGATCTTATTTTTTTTAGATCTGTCCTACAATATACTTTCAGCTTAGAAGTTTTGATGCATTAAAATTAATGCTTTAGCTCGATTAAAGACTAAATGTTAAACTGAATTCTTTTTAAAGCATTTCACTAAATCACATCTTTTTTTATTTTTGCCTCGAAACAACGATATAAAATTTAAACACTGGAATCTCACGATTTTTGCATTTCAAGAATTAATTGTAAAAATCATTACTTCCTATTGGATGAGAAATGTGTGAAATGATGGGAATAATTTTTTTCCTTAGTAAAATCATAGAAAATCGTCAATACTCTCACGTGTTGTGTTCTGCGACGTGAGAAAAAAATATATGAAGATTTCATGCCACTTTATTGACTATATTTTAATACAAATTTAATTGGTCTATTGGTAATTTTACTAGGCCAATCAGTACTTGATATGATGTTTTCGAAGGAGTTACGGCGATGGTGTCTGATGGAATGTTTTCTTAGGTGCCGACAGAGGTGATTATTTGATCGATTTGTTTGATTTGATCATGCTTCACAACATAACATTTCTGTGAAGGGTTGTTCGATATACGGCAACAAAAATGGTGCTTTGCACGCGACTCTTGTGAGTTTAGAATTTCTTCGTAAGAAACTATGAATTCTCTACTTTTGATGTGTTGAGTTTTGTTGGATTGTATAAACGGACGTCGCGTTTCCAATGTAATGGAATTAAATGGGAGGTGAATAACCTCTTCTGAAAAACTCATACTCAGAGCATCGCTGATGCATCTTTCATTCCAGCCACGAAATAAAATCAATATTTTTTATACAATATTTTTTAGACAGTGTTCCTTTATGTCGTTAATGTATTAAGGTTAACACAAATAATATAAATTGGTAAATGATGCAACTCTGCTTTCAGTGCTATTCTGAATCGTAAGAAAATATCAAAATCGTGGTCACTGTATCAAAGTTCAATCCTCGTAAATGTAATTTTTGCTCAATAAAATTCTTTATGACAACATAATCATAAAAATTTCCTTATATTTATTCCAATAAGACAGGATAAGAGAATTTTATTTCATTATATGTGTTTATTTTGATCTCTCAGTTCCCGAAACATCCATGAACCCTTGCACTCTAAAGGACGTCAATAGAGTGTGTAATTTTCCAGAATGAAAATTGTCAATCCATTTTGATATTATAGAAAATCAAAGTATCAGATTCTCTAACATCTGTGGGGTAGAAAAATCTTACGTTGACAAATATCTGTCATCGTCGAATGGATTGAAAAACACAGATAAGGAAAATTTATGTCAACGCTAAAAATTGACCTGAGTGACTACAATCATCTCATTTATATGTAAAATTTATGTAGCAATCTCTAAGGAAGGAAAAAAATCATTGAATTCCAAAACAAAACATCCCTGATAAGAAATCGCAAATTATTTGTGGACTTTTACCCGCTAAAAATGTGGATAATCTACATTTTTTCCATAGAATATAATCTTTCCTCTCATTTCATTCTTTGTATTATTACTCAATAATTATTGACATTTATAATAGATGAAAAAGGATTTATCAGAAAGTAATATAAGCCAATATATATTTTTATAGTACATCCAAAACATAATAATAACTCTAATATAATGAGAGTAAAAGTTATTTAATCAAGAATTAATTTCATTTATAAGTTTGCCTATATTGTTTGAAAATGTGTGTGTTTATAACGAAATACACTGTCAAATATAATAATGCATTTGAGTAAAATAAAATTTTCATATTGGCACAAGAGAAGTCGCCACATAATGCTTTTTAAAACGAGCAAGATATATACTATCAAAGAAACCGAAGATGTACATTCATGTGATATTTAAATTGTGAGAACACTTAGGTTTTAACGCATATTGCAAGGATTTCATTTTCAATTTACACAGAGTGTCAAGCCTGTGTCAAGAAATTTAATTTGTTGGATGAAAAGGCACTGGTTGAGGACGAACTCTATGGGATCTTACCCATCAGTAATCCAGTTTTGGTTCCGCCCATATAAAATTCCAATATTTTGGACAATCTTTTTCATTTCGGCATCAGTATAAAGCGCTGATGGAGAATGGGGTCGTCAGGGTAAGGTCACTCGTAATCTTATTGAGGGAAATCTCCAAATTCTTGTATTTTGTGTGTCCAAAGGAAATATTTTATGAAAATTATGTTTAAATTCTTATCTTGAAATTTTCAGTGTATTTTGCATACATATATAGTGTATACATATATACAATGCAGAAGGGCAATACACTTGCAGGTCTGATAAACCGTGGCATTATTGTGAAGAGTGTAGCCGCGATTTTGTTGTTTTCCCGCGGAACGTATACACTGTTTGTTGTGGAGCAGTAGTTTCTCTGCCTTCTGTCCGAGTCTTATGAATTCAGTGTTGCTCTAGAGCGCGACAGGAACACATCGGGATCATTTTACACTCTTGGCGAACGAAAATAGCACATTTTCTGTTTCAACTTCCCTTATGTTGTTCTAAATTCTTTTTATTATACATTTATTTTTTTTGTTAGTCCAAAAAATCGTGTCCTTTTTTGTTAAAAAAATTAACTTCGCTTCATACTTTTGAAGGAAATCAGTGCGTGATCGGTTAATGGAAATTGGTGCAATATTTAAAGAGTTTTTCTAAGGCAAACAGAAGTTCCATGTGATTAATTCAATTAAAAATGTAAGCTAGTGTGTGCGCCTGCACTGGCCCGAATTTGTGTTCTATTTTTCGACTACACTCTTGGAGATATTTCAATTGCCAGGCACATGAGTAGGGCCTAACTTCCGCGAGTTCGGTCAAAAAGCTGAGAAATCTTTCTCATAAATATTTATATGGACAAGCAACATCTCTCTATTCATGCTAATTTAAAATTCACACAATACTCTCTTTCGGGGTATTTCTCTCTATCTCCCAAATAATATCTTACTGCTGGTTCTATATTAGTTTTCGATGTAACATTGTGACTTCATGCGGTGCAATGCAGTGAAAAATACGTGAATTTTCTTATGCAATTTTCTCATGATTACCAGACAGGGAAAGCTCAATTAAAATTCACTGGAATTTATTGTAAATATGACACATTTCTTGAGAGCAAGTGTGGCCACGATGTATTATAAGTCAAGGGATCGATAATGAACTTGACTTGCAAACTCCTCTCACCTTTTTGTGTGCAAATTGTATGTGGTTACTTCTTGGGTGCAATATTGACCACCTTTCACATCTGCATTCACATCATTCATCTGTGAGCTCACGACATGAGAGTTGCTGATTCAATTGGACTATTGCTTCAGTCTCCATGTTCAATGAATTACACTCCAATCGACCGTAAAATGTACCTTGACGTTGACTTTTATTCACCAATTAACACTAAACTGTCTCATGGCAAATTCATAGAGAGTTGTTAGAAGTTTCCTTATCTAATAGTTGAATGTGGCTTTATCTTGAAATTTCTACGTTATAGTTTAATTTAAAAGTGATTTATTAAGAGTCAAAGTGATTAATATCAAACGACTCGACTGGGAATAAATAATTTCGAAAATGTTTTTTTTTTTGGTTTTAAAACATTTCACACATAGCATGATTTCTAAAAAAAATTTTGGAAATCAGCATATAAAATAATGTTTTTAATTTTGTTTCTTTCTTATTGTACCGAATCTATCGAACTAATAATTGTTATTTCTGCTTGTTTTTTAACACAAAAATAACTTTCTTTGTAGAATGAAAATAATTATATTATTATATATTTCAATGCAAATATTATAACTATTGGAAAAGTGCTGAATTTACTCACATTACAAAAGGTATAAAAAAAATAGGCACGGAAATTACTCGAGCGCTCGTTGATTGAACTCCAAGACAAGTTGAAATTTGAAGAGTTGAAAATAAATAAAACACTCGACAAAATTGCAATACCTACATTTGAAATAGTAACCTCCACAGGTATTTCTATTTTCCTTCCAGAACACATTAGAAGAATCACCACACGCAGGGTGTGAATGGGAGCTGGAGAAGTCGCGAATTGCAAATGTGACTTAAGTTACAATCCATTGTTCAGTGCAAAATAGTTGAGGAGTTTTGTTCACACAGGGAGAAGGAAAAACAACAATTAGTACGATTGCAAAGTGCGTCAATTAATCGATTTGCGATGAATTGCTACGACATAAGTCTCGCGGATGAAATGGAAGAAAGGGGAGGCCCTGAGGGAGGCGGTCTCAAACACTTGCCCAAGTGGCCACCTGTCAACATTGCCTTCCAGGACCTCACGTACTCTGTTCCCGAACTCTCTTGTAAGTATTTCAAAAAACACCATTTTTCAAATTATTCTTCACCTTCACCTTCAGCTTTCCTGCCTATATAGCCACGTTTGTCCAATACGACCGGATATTCACTGGCTTCGTCATTTGTTTATTCAAATTGGTATAGGTGTCCTATACCTCTGGCCGATTTTGTAATAATCTCCGCATTGACTTTTCACCTGATTTATGAGACTCCTGAATACGTAAACAATTCATTTGACAATCATGAACAAAGTTGCTTGTAGTGTAGCCCATTATGGTGATGTCTGAGTTCCATATTAAAACACTTTTAACAAAAGCGTCTTATTAAACATGTCCAAAAGAATCTTACAGCAAACAATTCATGAGGAACACTCGAAGAGAAACCTATTTTCAAGAAAAGAAGTTAGAATGAAAAAATATATGTTAGATTTTGAATATTGGTAAAGAAATGCGAAAACAAGTTCTTATGCTTACAAATATTCTCATTTACATAAATTTCTGTTTTTTCACTAAAACGAAATTAATTGATTTCAGATAACAAAAGCCAAAAGAGATGGAATAAATTTGGGAATTTTTATACATATGTAATTTTAAATGGGTTTTATTCAGAAAATCTTAAAAGGAAATCTTATTTTGTTTTACGTTCCTTTGAATGATTTTTCAATGTCAGACACCTATTTTCGAGTCTTTTACTATCTTTGTCCCATTATGTATACTTTTCTTATTTCTGGATAATAAAAAGCCTTGTAAAAAACCAAAAAGGCTAATTAATTATCGCAATTAGGAAAACTTATACTTCAGTTAAATGGAACACATATATTTAGTAAAATAATAAAAGACATTTAAGCGCTTCCTGGATGAATTTAGCATAGAGTTTCAATTGACCTGAATAAAGCTTATCGGATTTGAACTATTTTCTATAAGTAATAACGAACAAAGCTTCCAATTGTTTTCTGATGTTCATAATGTGTCAATATTAATCACAAATGAAAATTTTTATCCCCATAACTCTAACTGGCTTCGCATTTCTCTGCCAATTGAAAGAATTTTGATTGTACTGAATTAGAGACTAACTTTGAAAATGAAAGGCAATAATTAGCACAATTATTATATAATGGTTTGATTTTATTTATTTCAAATTAAATTAATGAAGCAAAGTGGAATTTTTAGGTGTCTAAAAAAGATTTATTAATGATTTCTTTCGAATTTGAATTAATTTCATTGGATTTCTATGCTAAATTTTATCAGGTAAAACAGACACCTTAATTTATTCAGTCGGGAATTCAAGACTAATGGAATCAAACAGGTGATTATTTGTGATAAAGCCATTAAATATAAGATTTTTTTTATAATAAATTGAAAAAGTTCATTAGAAAAAATTTAACGATAGAATTTACATTCAGAAGTTTTAGTCCCGGATTTTGAGGTCGAAAAAATGATGGCAAAATATCACCAAAATTTTCTGATGAAATCAACAGATGATAATGACATATAAGCACTTCAATTAAGTTGATTTTTTATGTTTTTTTTTTATATTTTATTCAAATGAATAATTTATTTAGAATTTCGAACGAAAAATATCCTGAATAAATATTCGCGATATTGCAAAACTTACTATATGTAAAACAATTCAAATTATTTTAATAGAAAATTCTTCTAAACATAATTTTTACGCAACAGATATTTTCCATATAACATCGTGGAAACAAAATAAAACATATCAGGAAAATTCTTTAAATGCACCTTGGTAAATTCACCTGTTAGACAATATACAAGAAAAGGAGTAGGAAATAGGCACGGAAACGAAATTTTATGAGCCTATTTTTGTCAATTCACTTACGAAATATAATTAGAATATTTAAAGTAAAGCTTCTGATAAGACTACTGAATTCGTAACGTATGTGACCGATGTGATTTGTATTTTGAATGAAGAGGTCAGTTTCTTGATTATGGGCTTCGCGATGACCTTTACGCCAAGTTTTTTTAATTTAATTTAAAATGCAAAAAAATTCCTTTAGACACATTTTAGACACCCAAAATAGATATAATATAGTCGAAATAAATCATGGATTTTCTTTGGTATGAATTTTGTTATGTTGTTGAGAAATGATTCTAAAATATGGTCATTTAGCACAGATTTTTTTTTAGAAAAACATAAAATTCTTAAAGTCTTTTTTTTTGCCAATATTTTCAGAGTTATTTGCCTATTATCAATTAATAGCGTTAATAGATGAATATTCAAAATCAAAGATTTCTCTGAATAATTTTGTATTTGAGTGGAAACTGTATATAACAGTTGAAACGAATGGCTGAACAATAATAATGTTGTTCTATAGAAGAATGACATCACAGGCACCAATTGATAGTGCGTTTATTTTCTTTCGAGCTAACTGCTTCAGTTGCCCGATAAACGTCTAAATAGTTGGCAAAAGAAGAATTCAAATGTGCTGTAAACATCATCATAAAATACTCTTAAACTCTTTCTGCACTTTCTTATCTTGTTAAGAAATGAAACGCAAATATTACACAGATGGTTTTCTAGCCTCCTCGTTCGGGTAATTTTCTGCGAGAATGAGATCGACCTCAATCATGAACCCGTGACATGAACATTGATTTGATAAGGTCGACAATTCAAATGCACTAAATTTCATCAGTGGGCTATAAAAATGACTTATCCGAGCTATTAAACATTTTATTGAATTTCCTTATGAATGATGTACTTCTTAAAAGAATTGATTAGTCGCTAGCAAAAAATTTACTGGAAGATTTACAGTACAAATTTCAATATTCCATTTTGTGTTGATAGTATGAAGTGTCGCTTCTTATTTGCTAAAAATTTCCAAATATCACAATTAGCATTGAACGATGCCATTGTGGATGCTTTTAGTATATCGATGTAATAGATTTTATTGAAAGAGTTTCGTAAACAGAAAATTTAGTGAAAATTGATTGTGTTTAGGTGTTAATTTGTATTGATTCAATAACGAGTTTGTAGTTGCGTTAATGTTTTTTTTTGGAATCAAAGAAGAGACAAATTTAATGAACACTGATGTGACTAATTTTGTGTCTTATGAAGCAAAATTTTCACTATCGCTTTTAGCCATTTTTTTTAGCAGATAAAGCATCCATAAGTGGAACAAACTATTGACATATTGACCTCTCGCGGGATTTCAGTGATGCTGTATTGCCTCACGACGCTCCCGACTGATAGTGATAAGAGCGAAAGACAATATAGCGATAACCAAAATGTTTGTCACTTTTTCCCATTACAGGCAATAAAGTGATATTACGTGGAATTAATGGCAAATTCAGATCTAGTCAACTCACAGCAATTTTGGGACCATCCGGAGCTGGCAAGAGCACCCTCCTAAATGTCCTGGCCGGATACAAGTATGTCTGTCCAATATACATGTTTAGGAACACTATGTTATGGGAATATTAATAATATGAATTCCTTTTCGACAACGCTGCAGGTGTTCAGATGCCACGGGAACTATAAATATCAACAATCGTCCCAGAGACATGAGAGTATTTCGGAAGATGTCTCGGTACATTATGCAGGAGGACATTTACCAGCCCATGCTCACGGTGAGGGAGGCAATGCTCATTTCGGCGGACCTGAAGCTTGGCAAGCAATTGACAAGAGAGGAGAAAATGGATGTGGTAATGTATAGATGTGCCATAACACAATATTCTTTATTAAATCTCAGTTCTAATGTTTTTAAATCTCAGTTCTAATGTTTATTACATTGCAGATAGAAGAAATTCTGAATTTGCTCAGATTAACTAATGCCAGCGACACAATGGGCCACAAACTTTCAGGTGGGGAGCGGAAAAGGCTCTCAATTGCTCTAGAACTTGTTAATAATCCTCCGGTCATCTTCCTGGATGAGCCAACGACGTATGTTTGACCTTTAAATTTAAAATTGACTTTATTGTCCTATATATTATTTTTTGTCTTATGATTACGTTTACAGGGGCTTGGATGACTTGTCTAGTTCACAGTGTGTTTCCCTGTTGCAGAGGATAGCCCATGGTGGACGAACAATTATTTGCTCAATTCACACTCCTTCAGCAAAGATGTTTGCCATGTTCGACCATGTCTACATAATGGCCAATGGACAGTGCGTGTATCAAGGACTAGGGTCAAATATCGTCAAGTATATGCAATCTGTAGGACTCATATGCCCAGTAACCTACAATCCTGCAGATTTCAGTAAGTCTTATCATTATGATCTCTTTGGTTTTATATACGGTTGTTGAACTTATTTCAGATTAGCTCAGATAATTTTGTTTAGACACAGTTAATCTTATTCACTAAAAACGTCATGATGTTTATTCAAAGAAAAGTGACAGCATAAATTGAATTATTTAATTTTTAAATAGGTATCTAGTAGCTGCTACTTATGTGATTGATTAAAACAAATTATAACAAAAAAATCGATGAATAAGATTGTATCATTCCAATGACAATGACAATATCTTAATTATCGGGTATTCTCATATTATTTTCTAGCTCATTAATGATTAGTATAGTACTAATTTTAAATATTGATAGTGCAATTACATAGATGCCATCAATAAAATTATACATATTGTCCCCTGAAATTGTGCTATATATTCATTCCCTTATTATCTAAAAAAAAGTTCTGTCTATTATTATTAAACCTTTTTCATGAATTATTTCGTGAATTTTTGAAACACTATACCTATTACATTTTTTACTGTATTCTGCAATAGTCCAATGCACTGTGTGCATTATTCGTGTTGATTATGGGGTTATGAGAGAAATAATTGGCATTTAGATAGTAAATTTATTTCTATGAGTTTATTGGCAGCAGCAGTTATAATAATTTTTAACAAAAAGAAAAACTTACAAAAATCGTATTCAACGATGCAACACATTGCTTTTATACAATTGCATATTATCACTGATAAAAAATCGCTAAAATAAGTTTTTACTCTGCAGTCGTCGAAGTATCCAGTGGTGAGTACGGTGGGGAGTACCTGGACAAGATGATTTCGAGTGTGAGTAACGGACGGTACACTTGGACACCGTCGATGGTGACAGCAAAGTTTGGTGAAGAATACTCATCAAGCGGGAGCCAGGAATTGGAATCAGACACACTGATTGAATCCTTTGAAGTCGAAATAAACCCAAAAGATCTTAAACGTGCTTCATCGTGGCATCAATTTTGCATCCTCTTTAAAAGGATGACAATTCAAATGTGGCGAGATAAAAGCTATCTCATGCTCCGTGTTTACATGCACATTTTCCTGGGCTTTGTCATTGGAGGCTTGTTCTGGAACATGGGTAATGATGCATCAAAGACTCTCTACAACTTTGGCTTCTGCTTCACAATTATCATCGCTTTCATGTACATTCCCATGATGCCAATCCTGCTCGAGTGTAAGTTTCAATGTTGTGATAGTTAGAGAAGGTATTAAACCATCAATGGTCTTTCTTATAGTTCCCCTTCAAGTGCAACTCTTGAAACGCGAGTACTTCAATAGGTGGTATCGCCTCAATGTCTACTATCTGGCAATGGTTGTGGCGAAACTGCCTATTCAAATTACCCTGGCTATTGTGTACATAACGATGGTATACCTGTTCACGGATCAGCCCATCTCCGTCTCCAGGATGCTCATGTTCTATACTATCAGCATTCTGGTCTCTCTCACGTCCGAGAGTTGGGGTCTCTTGGTGGCATCTCGCCTCAGAGTTGTGGTAAGATAACCATTTGAGTTTTTTTCTTTTAAGTTTGTACGACCCCGGCTATCAAGTCACAAGGCCATCTTATTGGAGTTATTGAATGGTAGCAGAAGGGCAAAATTAGAACATATCATATCAAATTTTAATTTTTAATTTTAACAAGACGTCGTCAATGTCGTCAAATAATAATAATATGGTGGCTAACGTCCCATTAAGAAATATAGGCCTGCTCACATGTGAGCACTCGGGGTTTCCATATTATTTTTTATGTTGTTGGTGAGACAGAGTGACCACCTCGATGCTCTCCAAATGGGTTCTTTTTATGTGCCACCACGAATGGGAAAACTTCTTCACTGAAGTATAACTTTATAGTACTCAGTGGAAACACCACAACAGCTATTTGAGCCATTAAGTGCAATAGAGTGGCTTTTTTTTTTTAAAATTTCCTATTTGCTGAGTTCAATGCACACGCCGAGATTTGAACTCACGACACCTGTGGTGATAGGCAGAAGCTTTAACCACTGTACCGTGGCTAATTTTAATACGTAACTTATAATTTTAAACAACTAAAAGCTTATTTAAATTATATTTTTTTTAATTGTCTCATAGAACGCCATGTTTGTCGGACCAGTGATCACCGTTCCCACGATGCTCCTCGCAGTCTATGGAATTGGTTTTGGCAAGGGTGTCATTATTCCCGGTTACGTAAAGGCCCTTATGTCTCTAAGTTATCTTCGATATGGATTAGAGGGCATTGTGGCAGCTATCTACGGCTACAGCCGCGACGACATGGTGTGTCCTGATGAAGAAGTCTTCTGTGCCTACCGCAAAGCCAAATTTCTCCTTGTCACCATGGGCTTTGAAGATATCAGTTATCCCTTATCAGTGGGAGCTCTCTGCATTTTCTACCTTATCTTCAACGCATTGGCATTCTTCCTTATACGTCAAAGATTGTCCCTGAGACGGACCAATTTTCCGGCTGTTCAATACATAGGACAGTTTGTGAAGCAACACTTCAATCTCTCAGGAAGCTAAGATATCCAGGGAAATAACACGTGACGACCAATGTGATAGTAAAGGAAGAACGGAATCTCGATTACAAAGTAAAAGCAAAAGCAATAAATTTGTCAATAAATGTGTACAATGTTACCTCATAAGAAATGGTTGCCGTACATATAACGGTGTTTTATACTTTAAGACTCGATGCTGAATTTTGCAATAAATTATTAAAAAAATTCAAGTCTCTAACGATTTTCATTATTAAAGAAATTTTATATAATATTATAGAATGGGTGAGTTTTAACTTCTATGTACATCCATTCATATCACGATCATTGAAAATCAACTTGGATCGTATATATTTCCGTTGGAATTTGAATAGATAGGGAGAGCGCCATCTCGGTTTGGGATTAAAGAATAGAGTTAAATCACTTGCTTTGAAAATCAGCTGGTTGGGTGTTTTGTTATTGATTGCAGATGAAAAAATTCGTGTATGAATGTATGGGGAGAGTCGCATGCGCGCCTCGGAATTTCCACATGGTTGATACGAATACCATCGCTCTGTCCCTGTCTCATGCCATCCCACTTCTGTATGGTTAACTCTTTGGCTGAAGAGAGATAGTATTAGGGAGAACAAAACTCGACAATGCGTACAATTCTTGAGCTGCAGAGAGAGAGGGAAATTTTAGGAGAATCCCTGTCTCAGTATAAGGCGTGAGTCATCGGAGAAAATGACGGAAAATTGAAAATGTCAAGAAGAAATTTTCGTGCAAAAATATCTCCGTTCTTGGCATCCATAGCCCTCGTGGGTAGACTGACCATTCATTTTTTACGTGATTGAGAGTAGGAGTGCAGTGCCAAGGTGTTGATAGCAAAACTCATAGACTTGTGCCAGTTCGGGTGAGAGGACGAAGGAAAATGTTTATAATTGAAAATGTCTAAAAATATAGTGTGCAATACGGAGTGAAAAACAAGTCGGAGAAGTGAAAGATTTACACACCTTCCTCAACACGATTAATGTGTCAAAACTCACATGAAGGAATACCATCACATTACAGCTGGTGATAAATCACTGTGTGGAAATCTCTCGCGAAAAGTGAGGAAAATCAATGAATAAGAATTTGTGGCTTGGGAGGAGTGCTCGACCGAATTTAATTAATAAGGCAAACTGAGAGGTTCTATTCGGGCAAACAGGGGAGATTCCTAAGTCAACATGATCACAACCCCCCTTTCTCTGTCGGTAATTCTCACCTGTGTGGTTTGAGTTTGGGGTTAAAGAATGGCCAAACAGCTCTCAAGCACGCGATTTTTTATCCAAGACTTCCCATGATATTTCTTAACCTTTTTCAAATGGTTGGCAGTAACGCAAAAAGCCAATACGTCTTCTTTGACCCTGCCTCAGCTCTCAGTAGTAGCCTAAAAATACGCCCATTGGGATTTACCCTTGCGCCCTCCGCAAAGGATACCCGAACACATTTTTCAGAATCCTCACTCAAGAAGACTATATACACTTATTGTTCATTGGCTAGAGACATTAACCCATTTCTCGGTTAGATTTATTTTTCACCATTGTTCAATCATTTACCACATTATTTTCTCAATGCACCCGTGTAGAGCTGGAAAAGTCTCCGACAGAAGATTTGAGAACAGGGAAACATCTCCTTCTGAAACAGATGATGCTATTTTAGGATCGGATAAGTTTAGCTTAGGGTCAAATAATCTCAAGCATGCCTCAATTGCAGTATCTTTGAGGTTTCAAAGTCACAGTGTGATCCGTCAAGCAAAATGCTAGGCATATAACACAACACTGTCGAAACACACACTATTTTATCAGTTCAAATACTCTAAATGGCAAGGTATCTCTAAATCATACATGATTAGATATGAGTTTTTGAAAATTCCAAAATGATTAGGAGCTTCAAGCATTTACTCTACAAAGAAATTTATTAACAAAAAGTTATTATCTGAATATAGGCTGGAATTCACAAACATTAATCAGCAAATTAAATATTAATCAGAAAAACCTATTCACAAACCCCAGCTTATTAATTAATTTTCAATTCGATAATAGAAAATGATCGTTGAAAGCTTAATTTTGAATTTAATTAGAAAACCTATTCACAAACATCAAATATCTGATTAAATTTTTATTAACTATTCATTTGGCCCTCGAGACATTAGTGTCTGCGGCCGTACCAAACTAAAACGGAAAAAAACTACTGATTTATAAACATATCCTCTGGGAGGTACATTTTCACTTATTAGCGTCTGATTATCAAAAGGAGATTGATTATTTCAGTGAGTTGTTTTGAGAAAAATTTTTCCAAATTGTGTTTTGGTGATTTTGAATTTGTCAATTGCAAATTTACGACTGATTAAAATGAACAGAATAATTGGTTGAGCTTTTTCTTAAGCACTTGTGTTTGTGAATAACTTCTCTGATTAATTTGTTAATAAAGATAATTAATCAGTCTGTGTTTGTGAATTCTAGCCATAATTGTGCTCTGAAATGGTCCCGTCTCATTTATGCGGTCATATTGTAGTTTTACTCCACTCAGATTGTATTCCCAGCTCTCATATCAAAGCTGCGTTCACATGTTTTTGTATTTTTTTTTAAATAAAATTTTCTAAAAATGATTAATTTATAAATCTAGAATATCCTTATTACTATCTTGTCAACTCTATCTTTCATCGTCGAGAGGGATTAAATCCATACGATATATCTCTCCCAAACGAGCTCTCAATGGGTATAATTATTAGAAGAAATGAAGAGGGTGAAACTGAGGATAAAGACAGGGCTCATCGATGGAAAATAGAAAATTAGAACATTTCTTCAGTGCAATGGAGTGTGAAGGCAATTTGTGTGTGATCTTAAATCAAGTGTGATTGTCTCTCTTCGTGAGGTGAGATTTGCCCCCACGTGGAGAGCGCTCAGTGAGAGAGTGAGAGAGTGAAAAGGTGTGCTTTGCGAAATAAAAGTGAATGGAGCAGTCGGCGAGAGAACCCGAAACCGCGACTCTCTGGCGACCACCGCGAAGAAGAGGCAAGAGTGTTCCAGAGGCGAAAGCATTGTGCCATTGCTGGTGCGACCGCTCGTGAATCCGGAGCAGGCAGAGCTTTTTCGTTGCGCGCGCTACATTCGACAGAGATTTCACTAGCTTTTCCACTCCACAGAATTGCTCCAGATACAGTCACTCGGCAGAACCCCGACGAGGAAGTTGAGTGGTGCTCAGTGGTCTCTGTGGCGAATTATCGTGAGTGTAGGAACCATAATGTGCTGTAACACCTGAAAAGCTTCCATAGTATTGAATTGGCTGGTTGCATGCAAATTGTAACTTGACGAAACTGTTATTTTCTTGTGTGAAGTGCGCGGGAATTTTCCAAAAAGGCACCTCCGCGTTTTTGGAACGAGATCGTGTGTGAGAAATAAGTCTGAGATTGGTTGTCTCAGGTGTGATGCAAGAATAATTAGCTAATCCGTAGATTTGAAAAGAGCGCACTCGAGTGAAAAAGCACGAGAGTACCATTTTGCTGATCACAAGCGAACACTCCATTTTTCTAACAATCACTGAGCACCATCAGGTAAATATTGTGTGTCTCGCGAAAGACAAATACCGCAGCATTTGTGCCAAACGCAAAAAGAATAATAACCCATTAGCGAGTGCGCTCAAACGGGTGGCAAGTGAAAGGAATTCGGTGTGATTTCTTGCATGTTAATTGCAAGAGGGGACTCTCACGAGTGTGCTGTGAATACCGCGTGGTGCTGAAGAAGTTGATGGTTGCCAGTGGCAATTGTGGCCCTGGAGTGCCAGATCGTGTGGTGAGCGTGTGACGAAGAAGGGCCCAAACGAAAGTGATATCGCGCGTCAAGTCCTGTGGCACCTGGAGATTCATGCTGAGAACCGTGAAGATGAGAAGGAATGTGAAATTTCTCCTTCTTCTGTCAATCTCATGGATGTTTATTATGGTTTACTACTTCCAATCCAATAATGCCAAGGTAAATATAAACCACCTAATCTTTACATTCTCTTTCTACTTTACAAACATTCAAGTCTTCTTCATTTACTATACCGTTTACGAACGGAAACTATTAGGTGGGCGGAATAAACAAAAAAAAAACTTACAATAATGACACTTTTTGTGAGAAATTATTTTCCTTGTATTAAGTCTCTTATAAGAATATGTAAAGTGAGAAAAAATAGAAATTATTTTACTACAGAATGGGATTTGTGAGAGTGACTAAGTCAGAATGTGGATTCCAACGATTCCAACGAATACATAGGATTCCAAATTATCGAAACTGCGCTGATATCTCAGCCAAACGTGGCTCCTATATTTAATGTGTAAATATTACGATTATGAACCTTTAAAAAAAAACAAAAATTTTGACAATATTAATGACAAATGAGAGTTTTTGAAATAGATATGTATGTATGTCTGATTATAAGATAATCTTCGTTCAAGAATTAAATGGACTTATTTTATACATAGATTTTCTTTATATATATACATACATTATACATAAATTCATTATATATACGATCAATCGACACGGTGACTTTTTATTTCATTATCTGGAAATATATTTTTTTGATATTGTTATGAAAAGTTTCACATATTCCACATTAAATTTTATGAATTTGCGTGAATAATTTTCAGTACAAAAATACATATAAAATAAATAGAAATGCAAAATATTTCACTGGTGACCGTTTCAAATTGTCGGTATTAAAAAATGGTACGAAACAAGAAGTGTGTACCGCATTAATTGACATACTAAAGAGAAGCCAAGCATTTTCGTGACATCAATCTTATTTATACAAAATTCATCTGCATTGTGTCATAAAGACTTTTAATTAACACAGTTGAGAAGTCTGGGAGATATGTCTGAACGCATTGTGGGTGGATTCCTAAGCCAGATTTCATGTGGTTTGTATAGAGATTATTATTTCCACTGGGGAAATTAGAGAATGATACCTCCTCTAAGCAAACTCAAAGCGGGTTTTAGCTTTTTACTTGCGTCTGATAAGATATTCTCCGTAAAGACAATTTTTATCAGCAATTTGCTGGCGTGAAATTGATTTTAGATTGAAAAATGACTTTAGGCGGATTGACAGTGTGAGAGAGAGAGGTGAGAAAATCACCTGGGAAAATGACTTGGGAATGGATGGAGGCAGCTCGTGAGGGAAATTGAATTTGACTAGCATCGTAGCAAATAAACACTTTAAGTGACTCGATCAATTTGGATGTTTATCGTCGGCGGTGTCTCATTTTCACTCCAGGTGTCCCATTTTCACCTCCAGAAATCTTATCTCACCACCAATAAGAATACTTACACGTGATTCCATCAAGTGTGACGCTTCTTTTTCAACGCGTTCTGATAGCGAGATCTCTGGTGTTGACTTGAGTTTCATGGTAACTGATACATAATACCTACTTGACTAAAACCACTGCAAATTAAAAAAAATCTTCATGAGATGGAATTGTTGACTGAAAAGAGGTGATTAGAGTTATTTAAAATATTTCGTTGAAATCTTCTCAGAAACAACCATAAAGCTCGAAACCAAACAGTTATTATGTACTTTTGAATATGCAATACTTATAGGGTGTTTGTTTTTCTGCCAAATATGTACCTTACCTGTAACTTTTTGATGCTTCAAAGAACATGGCTTATCACAATGCAAACATTATGTGTTTCCAATATGCATATTTTAGGGATGATAACGTTTTGCATGAATACTTCGTGAGAATAAAAAGATGGTTTTTTTTGTAAAGATTATATATGTAATGTATAAATCCTGGACGAGATTATCGAATTACGAACAGTTAGTTGTCCTTCAAATATCAATATATTCTTAGCTCTCTAGTTAATGTAAAAATCGATCTCTTAATTTCACGCATTTAGGTGCATAAGCAATTTCTAACAACATGCAATCTAAATCAAAATTTCACGCACAAGATAAAACTCATTGGAAAATTCCTCATGCGCACTTACAAAGTGCAATTTCAAATAATATTGTGTATGTGTTGTACCAGAGTGCACTTTTGAGAAATTTATTTGCTCTAATTAAGTGCTGTGCGAGTGGTGCGAATTAAATGATAAAGGTATAGACCACAAAATGTACAGTGAACTTTTATTCTACACGCTCTGATAGGGTGTTATAAAAAATGCACAGCACACGTTTCACCGAGTATATATACTATCCTGTTGTTGAGATGGCTCCCAAAAGCAGCTATAAATAATAAAATTGCAAATTAAAGTGTGTCGGAAAAGATAGAATTTTCAATTAATTTCCACCAACACCGTGATTTTCAGTTTCGTGTGATTCAGCATTTCTTGCACTTCGTTAAGAAATGGACGATAACAAATAAGTACAATTGAAGCTAAGAGAGGCTCATTTTTCAACTTGATTGGATAATTTTAAAACTGTTTCAGTACTTGCAACTAAATTTATTATAGCAGATAAATAAAAAGAGACTATGATGTGGATAAATCGAAAGGATATATTCTCCTCTTATGCTGTTTCATATACATTCGCTGCGTCCATATTCCCATTGAGGATTTCTATGTGATTTCGCCACTGAAAAAGTTCATCCCTCTACAAATTAATCACATTGATTTCAATGGGAGAACTCGCCGAAGCAATGACCAAGTTCATGAAGGGTGGAGAATTGAATTTTATGAGAATAACTTTGTGATTAACATGGTAAAAGCAAATACATAAGTTATCACTCTCGTTAGAGATGGTCAACACAATCCTCATATCACATGTTTTATTTTCTCTATATAATTTAGAAACTTTCAAATTTCCTTATAATGTCACGGAACAGAAGAGGTTGTAATGATCCTAAAGATTGGGTCTACAGTACCAAGTGATGAAAATTAGAATTAGAAAAAAAATGATTTACTAATGAGTTATTATTGGTTTTCTCTGTGGTGAATTTAAATATTTTCTTTAAAGAAAGGTTACTTTTAAAAATGTGTATATAGGAACAACCTATATATGACATCGATGAAGCAAATATTTTTGGATATTTTTTTTTTTAAAAATAATGTTTGCGTCCAATTTTCTTCGACGTCCGTAATATCCTTTTGTCGTTTACAATCTTTTACAATTTACAATCTTTTCTTTCATTTATGTGGCCACAAAAAGGTGCGGGCCAAAAGGAGCTATACGTCAGAGTGAAAAGGCTAAAAGCTAATAAGTACCTATCTTCTCAAAAGTGAAATGGAAAATGGGAAAATTAGGTTCCAATTTTAAAACAATTTATTTGAACATCCTCTCTGGGATTTCGCACTATCTCAGAAAAGGAGATGTGGCAAAAGAGTAAGCTATATACCTACCTTTAAATGCCTTTCATTTGCTTCTCTGATAAACTTCCCATATATCGGCCTCACTTTTTGCCCCCCATGCCTCCGACATCACTCTCATCCCCCTTTTCGCTCTTTGACTCATGGTATCCTTGGTGGATTCGTAGCAAAAGATAAATAAATAAAAGTTTCTCGTTCGACTGTCTGCTGATGACTATACAGTGGAAAATTCACATAATACTCTCAAAATACACAGGAGGGAAATACTAACAGCAAACTCATTTTCCAGAAAGCAAAGAAGCAAAACAACCCTCAAGGTTTACACGAAAAAGTATAGTGCTTTGGAAGGTAATTCTTCCTTTTTTACCAAACCCTGTGAAAAGTATGGGCAGATCTAAGCATAGAGACTAGCGGCAAGTATGTGGCTTTGACCTGGTAACACTCATATATTGAATTTGTATAATATGTTAAATATTATATGTATGTTCATAGGATCATTTTTATTAAATTTACATATATATAAATGAATAATTTGACAGGTACAATTATATAATACAGTGATCTTCTTTGTCATATTTTGCACTCTCAATTATGTAAGAGTTGAATTGAAAAGAAAAACGATGAAACAATCTTCATTAGAGTAGGTATAAAGCAAGGGAAAAGTTTGTAGTTTCCACCCTTTATTTCGCAGTAATACCGGAAATTAAATGTAACCATGTTCGATTTGCTCAATTAAAAGTCCTTAAATAGCTGAAAAAAGGCATTACTTTTTCTTAAACAGTCAAAATATTCTTGCTTCTAACACTTAAATACAAACCAATTCGAATGATATCATGTGAATATTTATTGTATATATATTGTTGAGGGACTTTTCCGGGGGTAAGTAATACACCCCATTTCACATACTGAATAGCTTTGCGGAATAATGCGAATGAGATGTTTTTAATGCCTTCTTTATCATTCCCATTCGCTGCATTTATCTGCATACAATTGTTTTATTTAGGTGTATAATATCCATTGGGAATCATTTCATTTCTCTTTCGATAATTTCGTTTAGTTAGCAAATCATTGAAAATAATCTTGATTAGTGATAATCTTAATATCATTATGTTACGTATTGCACTAAAAATAATGTAGATAATCATTCTTATTTCTTTTCCTCTTATTGCCTATTTGCAGCTGAAAGGTAATTGGCATGTCATGAATATCGTAAATGAAAATTAATTACCGTAACTGAAAGTAATTGTTGTCCGAAAAAAAAGAAACAAATCGCAGGAAATTATGGCACTTGTCAAAGTATAATAAAAAGACTTCCTAATGATATTAGAGAGAAATTTCTTAAAAAAAAACTTGCATAAAATTATTACTTTATAACAACTCATGTTAATAAATGAGCTCATTAAAAATTGCCAAAAATATTTTTTTTCATTATTATGACGAAATTTTTCGGCTAATCATGGCGTTTGCTTTTAAAATATTGATAAGGTGAATAAGAAATTTAGGAAGAAATATTAAATTGCAATGCAGTGGATGGAATACGTTAAATAAGCATTTGCGAAATAACTGGGCGAAAAAATTTAATATTATATCTTCCTCTCTTTTGATTTACATTGGTTCGACGCAATAACCGTTCAGGTTTTTGTTCTTTTCTAACCAATGTAAATCAAATGACAAGGAGACACTTTTTCGCCGAGTTATTGCGCCTATGCAATAAATTCTTGTGTCAATTCTTCCTCGTCTGATAACTCGGTCAAGATGAATCGCACTCGGCTTATGATGAATTATTGGGTTGATCAAAATAGAGTGACCTGTCATTCTATTACAACATCACATGCACATGTATATATCATTTTACCAAATCACTTTTACTAAACTTAATCTAACACACCCCGCATCGCGAGGTGCGAAGCACCTCTTGTACAATAAATCTCTTTTCGTTTAATTTTCCTGCTCAGTGATTTTATTTATTTAGCACGTAGAGTTATAATATTAATAATACAAAATCGTTACAAAATTAGTTCTGCACCAATTTTCCACCACTCTCTCATGCGATGCGCATCAGTCCATTCTTCATCAATTACTCGTGGATTCTGCATCGGTCCAGTTGCCCACATTTATACCACCACTGGCATTGTTATAATAGCGAGAATGAATATAGAAGGTTTTGTTTGACCGGCTTAACCAGAAGAAACTCAAAAACTCAACAATGTAATAACAAGAAGTATCTCAGCAAAAACGGGATTCTGCTCTATTCAATTAAAAATTTTAATTCACTGAAATTATCTTACTACTTATATATAAGTAGTTATATTTAGATCATTTTTTTGGGTTTTTGGAGTTCCGCTTCTTATTCTGGGACATATAAGATAAGATAAGATTTTAGTAGGCGCGAATCCTCCTCTTTCGAGAGGATCCGCTGCATCCAGGCCGCAATCGGGCCCATTATGCAAGCTCCTATTAATTTTTTCAATCTTATCTCCCCTTTTAAGGGCAAGGTGTGAAAACCTTGATGTCTTATCTTTATTTTGATATTAGATATTGAGATCTCGATCTAGTTGCATAGTGCA
>CAKKOB020000708.1:9888-38512 GCA_918844115.2 Phlebotomus perniciosus | reverse complement strand
ATTATTATTTCAATAACTCTTTTTTATACATATATATATATATATATTACTTTTTTTCTCACTTTATCTAAGAGGTATTAAATTGTATTTTACTTCCCTTACAAGTTAATGTCCTTAAGAATTAGGAGAATCAAAATAACAGATGAAAATATAAATAGGAAAATCCGTAAACTTTTTCCTCACAATGTCTGTTTTTGTCTCAAGAAAATTAATTTGTAAATAACACAAAAAAATATTCCACCTTCTGCTCTGATGCACACCTAAACATAAAATGTTGTTTGGGTGTCTGATAAAAAGTTTGTGAAAAATATTCTGCGATTGAGAATTCCCTGGAGAGATAGAGAGAGAGAGAGAATGAGATAGAGAGTGAGTGTTGAAAAAGAGAATAAAGAGATGAGTTAGATTCTTATTTCTTTACAAATATAACACAAGCACTATACAATAATTTGATTATATTCGTGTGTTTCGCCCCCCTCCCCCGCGTTTTTCCATTTCTTTTTTTTTACCCAGTTTTCAAATAACACATAAATAAACAACGTCATGTGATGTTGGGGCTGGTTTGTGTGAGTGAATTTGTAGAATTTTCTACTCGGCTATTTGTCAGAGTTTCCGGATACTCCGATCAGCGGCGGCAGAATTCAATTTTGACCTAGAGAAATAGAACAGAAGAATTCAAATTAGTCAATCAATAGCGCCATTTTTGGTTTAACCATAAATTGTTGCAAAGAGAAATAATTCAATTCATATAATTCATTTTAATAACATTGAAAAGCTTCAACAAACTATATTCGCTGTGAATAAAAATTCGTCAGTGGCAAATTTTTATCCACAATTCATTTGCAATGAAAGTTAATTATGTGGAATTGTTAGGGAGAAATGCAGAAAAAATTGAGAAGCTTCTCATGCGATTTTTCCGTAAATCGTGTTTTCTGGCCAATAAAGGGGTATTTATTGAATTTTCTTAAATATTTTTTGTGTATTTTGTACTTTCTGTCGGTTTTTGAAAAGAAAATAAATCAAATAATTTTGATCTCAACAAAATTTACGGAATTGAACAACAAACAGTGGAACGTGTTGATAGATGTGTCCTGGGATGTCGCCGGACGGGTCGCAATCGATGAGTTGTGTTGCTTGAAGGGGCGACTCATCGATTTTTCAGTCACTTTATTGGCAGTGACGAAGGCACGCACATGTGAAATTTTGCTCCACAAAATTACGTATTTTCTTCAATATTATTTGTTAAATGAGTTTTTGTTGTGAATTAAAAGTGAAATTAAAGTTTCAATCGAAGTATTGAGTCATAACGACAGAAGAAAAACCAATATAAGAAGGAATATTTTCAGTCATTCAGAGCCGGGTAACCTTACCCTTTTCTTTTAAATCACAGGTTTAGTCTCTTGGAATAAGAGACAAGCATTCGCAGAGTATCTTTTAAGAGATCTTTTTTTTTTTTTTGTCTTAATTTTTACGGCCCCAGCTATCAAGCCACAAGGCCATTAAGAGATCTTTTCATATCAAAATGTCTTTCGTGTTATCATAACCTCAAATTTTGGAAGGAAACTTACGGTGCCCCGAAGAAGGCAGGGGAGGCCATAATATTTGTTTCGCGAAATCTAACTAATAGATTAATTTAAATTTAAGAAACACGTTCCACTGTCTTGCGATTACACAATAAATAAAAATTATTGTTAGCAGATTAAAATTTGTGAGATTGCGCTTTGCCTAAAAATGATCTATAAAAAGAAAAGTTCCTTAAACAAATAAAATAAGAAGTTAGGCTTCACTAAAGTTATAATAAACCAAAAAGGAAATGAAAAATTGTTAAGATCATAGTGGATCAATTAAATAAAAAGCTTAGTTAAGTGATTAGTGTTACAAAAAACAAGGCAGAAGTCACACAAATAAACGCTTACATTATAAAGAATTTTTTAAATTAAATATATTTAGATGTGATTTTCTGTCAGTGTTGGTAGCGATGACCTTTGAAAGAAATAACAATAGACCAGAGTGAGAAATAAATACCTCAATACCAATGATCGGTTTTTTTTATCACAAAGCCAGAAAACTTGAGAATAACATATTCTGTTCTAAAAAGGACGTGAAGAGGCTAAGTGTAAAGGGGGTGACACTATACGTACAGTTCAATGGAGAGGACTGTGGGGTTGGTGCAGGCCTGAGGGGTTCTCACGTGACACTGCTTGTGACACTTTGTCTGGCAGTCGCGGCATTCGTAGCCCTGTTTACCCGGGCGTCGTGGAATAGAACGGTTGCAGACATCACACAGAAGACCTCTGTTGATGGATTAGGTTTAGGTTATGCTGAATAAGGGATTTGGAGGGTAATATCTTAGAGATACTCACCCACTTAAATGCTTCGCCACAAAAGTGTGATCATTGTAAATGTGCAGTTTTGTTCCTTTACGACGCCATCGCGGTCTCTGTGCTATCGAGAGGGGGACCAGGAAGTGCCTGAAACAAATATAAAGTCAGTATTTGGCAAAAACTATAATCTAGCCCAAGAGGTTAAGTGATTCGTTATGCAAAGATCTTCAAGTTTCAAACTAACCGCTTGACGCCATTTTCGATTGTCTCGAGGACGAGTGTTGACGCTTCGTGAACATAGGTTTTGGTGCTGGTGCTCGAAATGCCACTAATTGCTGATGATTCTGAAAGAGACGATCGTCGTGACTGATCCAACGTTGGAACAATAAGTCTTTGCTGTGGTGCACAACCTGCTGACGACAACGTACTGTTGTTGTTAACAATCGACGCCCCACGATCCGCTGATATCGAACGGATCTCACCACGTGGATTCTCCGCATCAATCGGGATCATGTCGCGTTCCATTGACTTGGCGCGACTCTTGGATCTGCCCAATCTTTTAAAAGAAGGGTTTAGGTTCAGATTTTGTGATTTTGAAGTTCGAAGTCAAGGACTTACCGTCTCTTGAGTGTTCCGAAGAAATCACGCTTCTTCTTCGATCTGCCACGATCATCCTCAAGGAGTAACTGAGGATCACTTGGTGTCGTCTGGATCCCATTGCCATCGGACTGACCATTGAAGCCGTTCGTGGCGTTTGGTGATGAATGCGATATAGGTTCACCAGGCTGGAAAGATCAACAGACGCCTTCATAACCAACTATTCCAGTTGAAAAAAACTGTTGTTAGTGATGTAAAACGCGATAAAATGTGAGATGGAGAAACAAAATGAAGAACGCAAGAAAAGAAACACAGGAAGACAGAGTAATTACCAATTCTTCTGGTGAATTGAGACCATTTGATTGCACTTCGGCTGTCACGGCAGTTGCACAGGAATTTTCTAAATCACCATTCTCACTTACTGGTGTCACCACCTCGTCCTGGCTCTCATTCCTTGGTACCTCATCGGTTAGGGCACTTTCGTCCAATTCTATTTGGCCTTTATCGTTTAATCCCACCTTAAGAAAGTCATCTAGCGGTTAATGGAGCTCAAAACACGCAACAACACTCACAACCATTAGATTCAGTGAGGGGAGAGAGAAAAAAATCACACGCTTGGCAATCAATCATAATATAGGCATATTAATGCTAAAAATAAGCATGGTTTGATAATATCACCTTATCAGGTGTCTAATGAGTATTTTATACAAGCCCGAAGGAATGTGAATATTTGCACATCATTAACTTCAAACAGAGACGTTAGACGACGATTTTTATGGGAGTCGTTAAAGAAGAGGTATACTTCGGTAGAATTACCATAAAACATGGCCGTATTAGGTCATTGCAATTTAAAGGCTATTATCATACTAAGACTTAAGTCTCCTAAAAGTGGGCTAGAGCACATATACTTGGGTTTTAGTCGTTAAATCAAAGACTAAGTCCAAGCCCAATCCTCGTTCAATCGATGAGTTGCGTTTACGCGATTTTGCCGACGCTAGCGCTTTGAGGCATTTCTCGAAATTAACAGGCTGTCACGACATAACCTCAAATAGATTCCGTGGCGCGTGTGGTGCTTTGTTGATTTGTCTTAAACAGTGCAATCTTTCAATGGATATCTCAAAGAATACCTCAATCAATAGTAAGAAGCGGACAGCCCAGTTTTAGAATAGATCCATAATAAAGGTAAACCAATAGGAAAGATTCATCCTTTGAGCCTGAAACCTGAATATTCGAATAGTCTCCGGGAACTAAAACAGTCCCCGAAGCAAGTTTGCGTACTTTCAGCGGCGAAATTTGCTGTCTTGTTCGAAAGCTTTATATAAGTTCGTCTTTCAAATGAACTTAAATACCAATTTTATCAATTCCCTCGGGACTTGTTGGTAAAACACAATTACAAAAGAGGAGAAGCAATGATAGAATTTCGTCCTAATTACCTTAAACATTTGCCGATTGGATTGCCGCTATCAAATGGAGGAAATGGCGAGAAAAAAAACATATAAAAGAAAAAATTGAAAGTAATAAGAAAAGGGTAGCAAAAATTAATGACAAAATCATTCTCGGGAGAAACACTGATATCGTGGTAGATTTTTTCGGCTTTGCACGCTTACCCGTTGAACACTGTGGATGATGAGGGTGCTTCTGGCGGGATGTCCGTTGTTGTGTAGCGCCCCACCTTCGAGAGCCTTAATGGCCGTGTCCACGATGTCTGCCTGTGTCCCATTCTGGTTGGCGGTGTCTGACGAAGAGCAATTTCGTGTGAATCGGAGATTTTTTGAAGAGAGAGGGGGGTGTCTTTTGTGGCAAGAGCAGAGGAGGAAGATATAGAGCTGAGAAGATTTAATAATTACCATTAAATGTTGGCGAGTGGGTGTCAATTTTTAGGGCATTCTTCAATTTGTAGGGTCGGCGTCCTGCGGGAATTTCGGCTCCCTCAATGAAAACAAACTGAAAGAAAATATCCGGTTATGCAAAGATTCTTAGAGATTAGACTTAAGGGGACTCACCTCAACTGTTATAGCTCCACTGACGGCCTCAGATTCGTAGGGGCGCGGCTGCAAAGTGAGAATTTGCGAAGATGCCGGCCCCACGGACAATTCATCAATTCCCACAAGACCCAATCCAAGAAATTTAGATTGCCCATCAGCATTAGTAGTCGCTCGATCGTACACTTCAAATAGGATCTCCGCCGAGAGGGATGACAAATCACTAAAAATTTATCAAAAATCAATTTATGTTTCATCCATTTTCTTCAAAAAATAGAAAAGAAAATCGTGAAGTCGTAAAGGAAGGTTGATTTTGCATGGAAATCGCACGTGAAAGTTCGTAAATGAGCTCATCTTTTATGTAAAATGACTGAAAAGGGAGGAAGAAGACTCACTTTTTCAAAATGGCCGTTCGGGAAAGAAGTTTGTTAAATTTACCAACTTTTACGAACCCTTTTCAGCCCCTTATCAACGTCTTCCCTACAAAATCAACGAATTTGTACGACGTCCTACGATTTCGTTTCTCATTATTTTAATGTTTGCGCAACTTACAAGAGAAAATGCTCATCCCAGAAGGGATTAGCTCCCTGACGCACTCCTGTTTGATTCTTCTGCGGTGGCTCATCCATCTCCACCACGCAGAATGGATCCTTGGCCACGGCTAGGCCATCCCCCTTGAGCACCTTCACCAGCAACCGTCGTCCGGTTGATACGACACCGTTGGCAACCTGTGCCGCTCGGGCGTCATTGAGGTGCTCCATGTTGGTGGCCAGGGAGTCATAGTGGATGGGATAGTTGACGGGCACCTCCACGGGTTCGGGTTCCAGGGGACGCGGACACGTGGAGTAGATGGAGAAGTCAACGGGATAAATGGTGGTGCGAATGGCGCCAATAATGATCTCCGTGATGACCTCTTGCAAGTGAGTCTCATCATCGGTGGTCTTAATGGGGCCGATGCTATTCAGTCCGATACGGATATCGGGGTAGCCCTCGGTGCGCATATCACCGAACAGTTTGTAGTAATCCATCTTGGTGGTGAGACGCCCACGGAAGCGCGACACGGTGGCTTTGTAGTGGGACGTCTCCACTTTGCCAGACTTCTGGCGGAAGGCCTTCACCTGTAGCACAGGTGTGCACTCGCAGTCCATTGTGATTGTCTGCAATTAGGGGAGATTTATATTTGAATTTGGATTTTGCATACTTTCAGGCGCAAAACTTGTGTCTTGTTCGAACACTATATTAGGTTTTTCGAAATTCGAATTATAATTCTTGGATTATGAAACTTTTTAAATGAAAAAGGTTTTGTAATTTGATCAATTTCATTAAAAAGTTATTAATTTTTAGATTTTAGCATTAGAAATTCTCCTAGACGATTTTGCATACTTTCAGGCGCAAACCTTGCTATCTTGTTCGAAAGCTATTAAGTTTTTCGAAATTTGAATTATTAATTTGTTGAATAAACTTTTTAAACGAAAAAAAAGTTTTGTAATTTCAACAACTTTACTAGAAAGTTATTGATTTTAAGATTTTAACATTAGAAAATCTGGAAAATCTCCTAACCATTATACATACTTTCAGGCGCAAATCTTGCTATCTTGTTCGAAAGCTTTATATTAAGTTTTTCGAAATTCTAATTATAGTTTGTTGGATTATAAAGCTTTTTTAAACGAAGAAAGTTTTGTAATTTCAACAACTTCGCTAGAAAGTTTGAAATTTTTAAATTTTAACATTAGAAAATCTCCGATGCGATTTTGCACACTTTGAGGCGCAAAACTTGCTTTCTTGTTCGAAAGTTTTCGAACAAGACAATTTCGAATTGTAATTCGAAATTCGAATGATAATTCTTTGACTATGAAACTTTTTAAACGAAAAAAAGTTTTATAATTTCATCAATTTCACTAGAAATTTATGAATTTTTATGATTTTAGCATTAGAAAATCTTTTAAATTGAAAAATAATCCCTTTAGCATTAAATATGGAGCTTTTTTATCATCGCCAATAAAACTCACCACATCATTTTGGCGATTCTCATCCGCAGCACAGAAAATGTTGGTCAACTGAGGCGGAGGACTCTCTGGAAGAACTCTGACAATCTCCACAGCGACTCCATGCTGGAAAATTAAAAGGAAAAAACCAACCAAGATAAGTCAATATAATTGCTATTAATTAAATACATTTTCATTATAAAATTCTTCTTGCGGGGAGACTCTTTGCTATTTTCTCACATTCTGCTTAATATCTTAATGAGTTGCTTTGTTTTCTTCAAAATAATATAACTTGCCTCTGAGCCGATGGCGTTGGGCTCATTCGACTGATTGGTCGAATGGTCTTGGAGGAACATCTTACACAAAAGCCCACAAAAAACACCCACGAGAATAGAGAGAAAGAGAAGAAATTCGCATGAGTACATGATGTTGTGATATATATAGATGGAAACAAGCGAATCTCGTGCTTGGCTGCCATGTGGGTGGAAGGTATATATGAAGAAATCTCCTGTCTGAGATCTTCCTGGGATTCTAAAGCGTGTTAAGCTTATTGTGGTTAAGCTGTTTGGATCATTTTAAGCGCGCTTTGGGCTTTTTGTGTTTTAATTCTTAACGGCAAAAAAAATGAACCACTTTCAAAGTCAAATTTATTAGTCTTGCAATCGATTGGGATTACATTTTGTCCGTGAAATCGCACAATTTTACTTTTAAAAGCAAAGGTCAAGAACATATTCTTTACATGTAGACGTAGAGAATTGGTTTGAGGAATATTAGGGAAAAGAAAGGAAGGTTAACACTTCAAATCTTGCTTCAAATATCACAAAAGTCAAATACGATGGGTTTTGGTTTCGTTCTACATCTTACATCGACTGTCAAGATGACATTCGATGAAATTATACGAGTAAATAAAAATAAAAATGTAAAAATCAATTGTCCGATTTGGATCCAAAGAACTTTTAATCCTAAAACAATTGCTAACGTTCCCAGAGAAGGTTTCTGGTAGTTCAAGGAGTTTGAAAAACGTTCACGAGCGTTTTTGGCTGTTTGAAAACGATTTAGCCGATTTAGCCGGTTCAGCTGTTTGCTGAAACAGTACGAATTTACTTAAAATGCGATTTAACGCAATTAAACGCGAATAAACCCCTTGTAAAGCTTTAAACCGACTTAAAATACGATTTAACGCAATTAAACTACGTTTAAACTCGATTAAACGTTTTATAACGCTTTAAACTGGCTTAAAATGCGATTTAACGCAAGCAAACGCGTTAAAACGCAAATAAACGCCTTGTAAAGCTTTAAACCGACTTTAAATGCGATTTAACACAATTAAACTGTGTTAAAACGCGATTAAAGTCTTATAACGCTTTAAACCGGCTTAAAATGCGATTTATCGCGTTTAAATGCGTTAAAACGCGAATAAACACCTTCTAAGACTTTAAACCGGCTTAAAATGCGTTTTTAACGCAATATAACAACGTTTAAACGCCTTTCAACGGCTTAAAATGAGACTTAACGCGATTAAATGCGTTAAAACGCCCTCAATCGTGTTTTAACGACTTAATTATTAAGCGATAATCAAACCTGAACAAATGAAACTAACATTTGACAAAATGGCGCCTGCGAACGACTGTTTTCGTTGAGTTGAAAACACTTGCCGGCCATATTGGGAACAGAGGGGAGAGATCAGGATTCAGATAGTCCAATTCTAATCGAGAAAGCGGATTGGATAATCTCAACTTGATCCATTTTTGGAAGAAAATCCGGATTTTCTGTTGACATCAAATGTTATTCGATCGTATGTCATAGAATGTTTCGCAAAATCGATGTTTTGAAACATAAGAAACCGCGATTCCTGTTTCGTTTGATCAATGAAGTGTTAATCATCTATTAAGAGTGAAAATCAACAGAAATTTTGTTTTTTTGTTTGAGAAATGATCTTAAGTTTTCAAATTTGAAATTTCCATGAATTCATGACAAATGTAAACAATGTAAACAATGTAAACAATTCACACAACTCTATCTACAAATTAAATGCAAACTGTGAAGTGCTTTGCCGGTTAAATAAGCTTTTAATTGCTACGAGGAGATTTTTCTGCGATGCAAAGTAAGAAAAATATTTAATGCTGGTGACTTTGAGCGTCTGAGAATTGACTTTCGGCCTTTGATTCTCGCGAAAGTATAAGATTTTTTTAAGCCACTTTTGTCATCTTGCTTTGACTCCAATTTCCATTTTTAATCAATAATAATTTATTCCACTTTGCTCGCTCTTTTCTTCAAGTTTGATATTTAAAATACTTTATGGGGTTTCTTTTTTGCGCGACTCTTTCAAATGACGTGATCGCGAAGGTGAAAAGTTGCACATCCAATAGAATGAAGTCATCCTGAAGAGATGGTTCTTTTTTTGCTCAAAAAAAATCTATGACGGAGTTGCTTTTAATAGATTTGTTGTCTCACTATAAAAATCATTCAATTGGAAAGTGATTTGTGGCAAGTTCATGGCATTGTGTTCTTCAGAAACTATAAAATTTTGGCAATTCCGATCTTTAATCTCGCTTTAAACGCTCCTTTTACGGAATTCAATTTTATCTTTAAACATGTTGAGTGGAATAATAAATATTGATAAATTAGCCAATTACTCAAATTGCGCATTGATTTCTGCCTCATTGCCATTTTTTGTCATCGCACCCAATCGCATAAGGTCAATTCTCAGTTCGCGGGTTAAGAGCTCATTAAAAGATATATAGAACGACAAAAATTCTCCCTCTTTGCTATTCTATAACATTCTTTCACGCTAAAAACACCAAATAGATGATGGAAATCTCACCTCCTCGACGGATTTCTTCATGGATTCATTGAGAGTTTGCACCCAAGTGTGAAGGAGTTCGTTGACGATCACGAGATCACTGTAGAGCCATCTAAACACTTGGCTTGTCCACGTTACAGAAATCTGTAGAGCAGAAAATGAAAAGAAAAAAAAAGAAATGTTATCCTCTAATTACACCTTTTCTGGCGCAATTAACAGTCGTTTTGAGAGTTGAACTGATTTCTAGATGAGAGATAAGGATCATATAGAGATCACTGTGTTATTAATATACTTAGTGAAATTTTTTGTAGCAATTTCACTATTTGCAGCATTCCTATATTTAGATGTTAAATAAGATAGGGAAAAGATGGGCAAGTCACACACCATCCTGTTTTAATAGAAAGAAAAAGTAACGACAAAACCTTATATTCTTGGTTTTCCCAGCAAAATTAATTTTTTTTGCATCAATTTGGGGTTTTCTTGTATTCTTGTAACCTTTTGATCTTCAAAGTTCTTTCTGCAAAAACTGACAATGAATTTATTCTAATTTATAGCACAAAAAGTTAATGTGGTATGTTAACTATTATAAAATGACGAAAATAAATAAAAACCGTTACAAAAAGAGACTTGAATTCTCGCTTGTCGTGTTTCGCTAAACCTGAGAAACCCAAGAAAAGTTTCTAGAATTCCTAGAATCCCTCGCGAATCCCGAAACTAGAGAAAACTCAAGAAAAATTACACGAAACTAAGGAGAAACCCTAAGAAAACTTTCACTAATCCCGAGAAATCCCGAGAAATCTGAAAAAATGTTTCACGAAACTCGAGAAAATTAATGAAATGTTTCGAGAATCCCAGAAAACTCTAGTAAATTTTCAATAAACCAAGAATATTTTCATGAAATCCAAGAAATTCCTAGAAATGTTTCACGAAACTCCACGAATCCCAATAAAATTTTCACGAAACTCAAGAAAACCTCTACGAAATCCGGGAAATCTCCAAAAATGTTTCACGAAACTCCAGAAATCGAGAAAAGTTTTCATGAAACCAGAAAAATCGAAGAAAACTTTCACGAAATCCGAGTAATCTTAAGAAATGTTTCACGAAATTCGAGAAATCCAAGAAAACATTCACCAAATTGGATGAATCCCAAGAAATGTTTCACGAAACTCGAGAAAGTTAAAGAAATGTTTCGTGAATCCCAAGAAACTCACGAAATCTGAGAAATTTCCAGAAATGTTTCACGAAACTCGACGAATCCCAATAAAATTTTCACGAAACGAGAGAAACTCAAGAAAACCTCCACGAAATCCGGGAAATCTCAAAAAAAAAATTCCTGAAACTAAAGAAATCCAAAAAAAATTTCATGAAACCAGAAAAATCCAAGAAAACTTTCACGAAATCCGAGAAATCTTAAGAAATGTTTCACGAGATTTGAGAAATCAAAAAAAAAACATTCACGAAACCTGATGATTCCCAAGAAATTTTTCACAAAACTAGGAAAACTCAAGAAAAATTTCATGATATCAGAGAAACTAAATAAAACTTTCACGAAACTTGAGAAATCCAAAAAAATTCACGCAATCAGATAAATCCCAGGAAATGTTTCATGAAACTTGATAAATCCATGAAAATTTTCACGAAACTCTAAAAATTGAAGAAAACTACTCTCTTTCTGAACTTTTCCCAAAAATGTGAGGTCCTGAAAATTTTCAAAAATTTAATAAAATTTTCAAATAAGGTAAAGGCAGTGCGTACCGACAGTGAAGCTCGTACCGACAGATGTATTATTTTCTTAGCGAATCTATGTATGTGTCGGTACGAGCTTCGCTGTCGGTACGCACTGCGTTTACCTTATACATTTTGTATCATCTCGTAATCTAGCCCGAAATATACTTTTCATCATATTTTTCATCTCTTATCACATTGCTTTCTGCGTGAAATAATAAAAGTCGAAGGCCCTCTCTAAAATGTAGCTTGTCCATTATTCAGGCAAAATGGGAGGAACCTCGTGGAGTGTAATGGGGAAAGCAATATAATCTTATATCGCATTGTACTTTCTGAGCAGTGTTAAAACATCAGTATTACTATCCACCTTGTGACAATAATTTGTTTTAAAAGAGAAGATAAAAAGAGAAAGGAAATAAAGTTTAAAAAGTGTGCAGTGCAGGAAATGCTTCAAAAGTGTTTAATATTGAAGGAATCAAAAAGCAAAGCATCAACAAGATTGACAATAATTTCGCAGATATTACACTCTGAGAAAAGGTCAAAAACCCTAATAAAACCTCCGATATACTTTGTGAGTCTTCCGGTGTGTGTAATAGTGAGACTTGTTTTATACCTATAACGTCAACCACATAGATTATATTCTTTGAGAGATCATATACCTATCACGAGTGCCACGACGCGGGATCAGGATGGATCCCGACGGAGCAATGGGTCTCCAGGAGGTGTCCACGGGGGCGAAGAAGAGACCACCAAAGCTGAAAAATACCGATCGCACAATATCTATTACGATAGAGAACTACAAGCCACCGGCACCGGTGATTGTGGACGATGGCATGATCCTGGAGGAGTTGGATAGTCTACCGCCACATCCGTCATCGGCTCCCCTGGATGACTACAACCCGCCGAATATTTTCTATGTGGACGGTGGTAGTACCGGCGCCATCAGCTACGACGACTACCCACACTCCCTCTATGCTGCCCGCAGGAGTAGCTTCCGGCGATCCGATACACTCGACGTGAGTGCTCCTGGTCTGCTGCAGATGCGAAAAACTCGATCATTTCACTCTAATGAACCACCCACGGTGGAGGATGTTCTCATGGCGCGTCGCACCAGCAGCAGTGTCCGAAACTCCCTGTTGTATCCCAATGAGCTAGCAGTGGCGCCACTAGCTACCCCCGAACACTCCCCCGCGTCCGATCGCCGAAACTGCTCGATGCACCGCTCCTTCAACGATCCCCAGAAGCAGCGGATCATGAGCAGGAGAGATGCCATGAAGTGTCACTCCTTCAGCGAGAATATATATCCCGATGAGTCTGAGGAGCGTCGCAAGGAGGCCAAGAAGTTCAGTTCAGCCAACGTGTCGCTGGAGAACGAACTCTTCAGATCACGAAGCAATAGTCGCAGTCGAAGTCAGCAGGATGACGAAACCGTGGATATTCGTGTGGAATACAGTCCTCGACCAGCTGTGCTGAAACGCCAGATGACAACGGTGCATTCACCCGAGCCTGCAGCTCATGCTCTCAGCAGATCATCACGCACAGCCAAAAGCTTCTACCTATCACCCTCTTCCTACGATGAACTGCGATCAGTTTCACCCAGAAGATCCCCAGCTGACGCCAGAAAGGTCTACAGCTCGAGTATGAAGTATAAAATGGACAAGGAGGGTACGAGTCACGCAGTAGCAGGAGCTAAGAAATCCAAGAGTTTCATCGCTGACGCTTTACCGGTACCGCGTGCTTTTGAACTGGAGCGAAACATATCACCCTACGGCTGGGATCGTGGTAAACTCTTTCCCACCGACGAGATCACGAAGGTGCAGCGAAGTCCACGATTGACACAGAGCATCAAGTTGCCAGAAACCCGATCTTCCTACGAGAGTCGACGTAGCTCCCTTGGTTTCGACACGCTGGGAGAAGTGGACTACGACGCTGTGCTAAGATCCTATCGGCAGAGCCATCGCACGCGCCGAAAGAGCTCGACGGCGTCCCGAAGCAAAGCGAAGCGACCGACGGACTTTGACGAGAGCGACGAGAGTGTTCGGAAGCGGAAAAAGATCGTCTGTATCGTGACGACGGTATTCGTCAGTCTAGTCTTTGCCACGGTATTCGTGGTGATAGTATCACTGGCTCACTCAAGTGGTTCCAGTCATCATACGCACAGCAAGTCTCAGAAAATTTACCCGGTCACCAGGGGACTTCCTCTCCACTACAACGGTACAGTATTTAATATGAGATCCATCAATTCAAAAATTTATTGCTCCTGTCAATTTGAACTCCCACCTTTTTATATTCTAACTGACAACGAGAGGGTTGTGACGCGCTTCCTCTTTTGCATATTAATTTCCTCTGGAATAAAATCATGGAATAAACGTCGTAGAATTTTGAATATGAATAAGCAAATGTATTACGCAAATTTACACATTCGACAGTAGATTTATTCCATCACACCATCTATTCTCGGCGCGCCCCATTGTGTCTCATGGGATTGTTTTAACTACCCCTGCCTATGGGCGGAAATTACCTGAGAGGAATAATGAGAAATTAAAGCTCCGTCGTCGACATAAGCAGACAGGTATACTTTTTCTAAACGTCCACGCAGCACAGTTTCATTAACATTTCATTGCTATGGCGGATGTGAATGTCTGGGAATATTGTCAAGACTTTTCATTTTACGCCAAGACAATTCCGTTTCTGTTGTAACTATTTCCCTGATTCGTGTCACCTTCTTGGATGAGTGGTTTCTTACAAAGAAAAACATAAGATATGTTGTGGTTGTTTTTGCGTATCATGAAATCATTATTATTATAAATTGGTTAACCGCCTTATCGAAAGTTCTATGCGCTTCAGGCCCAACAGGCTTTAAGGGGTAGCGAAAGATAAATCGGATAAATCCATCTTAAGAAAGCTAGGCTTCCTCCTCCATCATGGAAAGTAAAGTACTTACTGATAATAAAACAATTAAAAATCTTAAACTCAGGGATCCCTGGAAAAAGGATGAAGACAAGGGGAAGATATTATGGCCAGAAAGACGTACACAACTTCCAGCACTTTCACATTTTGTTGAGAAGATCCCCAAAGCTCCAATTCGAAAGCTTTGAAGAGCTTTCATCCTATCGATTTTATTTTCTGTACAATCAAAAGCTTTTCACGAAAGCTTTCTAAAAGAGCTTTCTAGAAAAAAACTTTCTGAGAAAGTTTCTCAAAGAAAACTGGAGCTTTCTAGCTTTCTAAAAAATGCTTCTAGAACTTCTAGAACTAAGAAAGGTTTCTGAAGCTTCCTATGAAAGCTCTAAGAATATTGAAAGCTCTCTAGAATTTTCAAAAACTTAACGAGAAGCTTTACAAATTTTCCAAAGTTTTTTAAATGCTCATAAATATCTACTGAGATTTTTACATAAATTTTAGAAAGCTTTCAGCCAATCTAGCTTACATTTTTCAAAGTTTAGAAATTTCCTTAAAAACTCCAGAAAGTTTTCAAAAAGCTTTTTAAAAAAGAACTTGTAAGACTCTGGAAGAACTTCTCGAAGTTCCAGCTCTAGGAAGCTTTCAAAGTTACTTTAGTTACTTAGCACTTTCCCTCTACTTCTCAAAGCTCACACGCACTTCTATTCAAATGTACACCACTTCTGACTATAATATCTCAACTTGGATAAAGACAAATTTCCTTTTTGAAATATTAAGATAAACCTGCACTTACCTTACCTCTTTTAAAAAACTTCCCGAGTACAAGAGATATTTCTTGAAAAACTAGAGAAAACTATAGTGAAAATGAAAATTAAAATCCTAAGGGTAACCTCTAAAATATTTTTGGATTATATGATACAAATATCGCTGTAAAGTTAAAATATACCCACAGTTGCAATAGCAAACTGCTATCGACAGAAAATCCTGAAAATGACGGCCAAACTTCAAAGATTTTCAAATCTTTAATCACTGAACTAAAAAAAGCGACCTTAAGAAACGCCAAACTGTTTTCTGGCAGTGGATAAGCTGCAAAGTTAATAAAAAAGCGCCATGATTACAATGATTATTTTATTTACAGCAAAACATCTTTCACGAAAGATAAGAAAGTTGTTTGAAGTTCATGGCACAAAGGAAAATTGCTTCCATTCTTTCTCTCATTCACTCGAAAGTTTGTCCGAGATTCTGCACGAAATAATGGGACGAAGGGGCCCCCGCGGAAAAAAGCATAAAATTTGATTTATTCGTAGCCTCTAGAGGTGGCTTCGTGAATGTTTACCGCCTCTTCAGTTACTCATAATTTCGGGTGATTATTTATAAAAAGAAAATGCTCTATACAGCCCAAGATACATTTTATTGTCCAATAAATAACTTTTGGGTTCGCACCTTTTTTTGCGTGGGAAAAAATTGTTCATTTTCCAATTGAGATATCTTATGCTTGGCGAATTTTCTTTTTGGGGGAAGAGAGAAAAATCTCGGGATTTTCATTGAAATTCCAAGAGTGTCGCTTAGAACATTCAGCGCCTTTTTGGACGTGTTCAGAAAATGAGATTTTTCCACAAAAGAAGAATATAATGAGAATATTTAGCAAATTGATTCATGCTAAAAAAAACCACACAAAAGCTTCTTTTATATGAAAAATCATCAGATTCAATATTGCCAAATTTCACTATAAAGAGAATTTGCATTTGAATTTCTGCAACAAAGCTTTTCTGGAGAAGCTTTTTGTTGTTGTTTTGCTCGCATTTTACATTTTAAAAATGTTTTATGCAACTGTAAGTTACACCATCAATGAATTTTGAGACGGACAGTGCAAGAATGAGAGAATTCCACGTGTACAATTTTCCACCTTCTCCATACCTTTCTGGCTCCCCTGGCTCCTCTAGGTGGAAAAAATCAAGGAATTTCTCGTATTTCATCCTGGGTAAAAATGACATAAAGCCATTACCATAAATCTCAAAGTGTATTTGTTTTCTGTCTGCTGAAAGCAATTTCCATCTGTAGAGGGAAAACCAATGCAAAGACAAGAACTCGGGTTGAAGGGTTGCCATCCACATTGTCCCTTGTGCTGAAGGCGAATCTCTCAAGAGAATTCGACATTCCGTGAAATTTCCGATAATTGAAAATTTTCCCCAAAAATACCTCATCAATTATTCATGAATGGGTAATGAAGTAAATTAATTAGAAAGGGTTTCCAGAATACAAATAAATCATACTCTATATTGAGGCAGAATTATAAGAACATTTTGTGACTTTTTCTTAGTATGAAACGGGTGTTGCTAAATCCGCGACACAAATGAATTTTTGCTTTTCTTTTCTCTTAAGGGGTAACATGGGACTCTGAGGTGGAAAAAATGCTTTTTTTCTTATTAAAAATTTATTGTTTAGTAAAAGAATTCTAACTTGAGTAACATTTAAATAAAATTTTAATAAAAATTGAAAAATTTTGAAAATTAGTCCGTTGGTAGCTGATTTCGGAAACCTCTCCAAAAAACTGCCTTTGCGACAATAAGATTACTCCGATTACCTAATCCTAGTAGATTCATCTGATATCGAAAATGAAAATATATTCTGTTAGTGAATGAGTTAAACTATAGTGGATGATCGAAAGATTTTTGAATAAAAAAAATCAATTTCGACCAAAGATTTTTTTTGTAAAAAAGTATTAATTTTACCATTTTGTTCAACACTTTTGTTTTGTAAAAATAGTTGTGATTGAGGAAACCGCAAATTCTTCGTTCAAACACTAGTAAATACTTTTCAAAACAAGTTTGTAAAATTTCAGAAAGATCGGTTTATTGGACTCTGCGAAATCTTGACTATCACATTGGAAAACGGAGTTTTGAGAAAAACACGGTATATTTTCATTTTCACTAAAAGAAATATTACACCAAAATATTTTTTCATCCAAACATGGGTCTTTTGCGTAATTGATTTTTTGTGAACTTTTTGGAATCTGGATTCTTGATTTCTTTAAATATCTATTTAAATTTTTCTAATGGTTGATAGATGGCGCACCTTTTGCTTTCTAGATTTTGATAACGACAATATTTCATATTCGGTGTGAATATTTTTTGGAATTAGACGTCAAATGTGTTGATTTCTTGAAATTTTTCCGAAATGTTTACTGTTCAAGTGCTTTTTGATGGCTTACATTGCCTACAAGTTAGAGAAAAGAAGATCGAGACACATTTCTACTTTTGGATAAATTCTTTATCCTAATACAGAAAACAAATTTCAAGGTGCGCCATCTATCAAACATTAGTAAAATTTAAATAGATATCTCAAGAAATCAAGAATCCAGATTCCATAAAGTTGCGAATATAGGGGCAAATGAAGTGTTAAGATTCGAAATTTTAGAACAAGGACGATAGCTGCAACGCCATCTTTTATGAAATAGGACTTGAATTGGACTTGAATTGGACTTGAATTGAATTCAAATTTCAAAAAAAATCTATTTGACTGATAAATAACGACTATCACCGCATATGTTACATAGCATTTCTCCAATTTCTGCGAATCATTGTGAATCGTGATGACTTGTTGGAGAACGTGGGGTTGAAGTGTTAGAGGTGATGAGAGTCAAACCATCCAATGAAACAATCCTTGTGTGGTTTGCTGCGTCACATTCACACAATTTCCCAGCATTTTGTTCATCCCGTTCGGGTTGAGGGCAAAAGTAGGGGGCGAAAGGCGTAAATTAGAGGGTTTCAATTGCTGCCACACGGCGAAAATTGCTTTCACCAATCCCCAAAAACCCCTAATATCCCATCACCAGCCCGACCTCCTTTCCGACCATATAAATGCCCTTTAGTCGTCTCCTTCATGCTTGATAGAGTCTTAATATTTTTGTGGTATTTTTCTTCTTTCCTTTTCTTCTTCTTCTCTGCAAAACAGTTCGACAGGAGAATGAGCGACTCATGCAGGAATCCCTGAATCGGGCCAAATTCGCCAAAAATTTCACCGATGCTGCTTCTCTGACTGCACAAGAGGAAATTCCATAACGATGCTTTGAATTCTTCTCTCAGCATTCGCGTTTCCATCAACTTTCATACAACACACCCCCATGGTGGTGGATGTTCTTCGTGGTGTGGTGGGGCGTGGGGATGGCAGTAGAAGACTCAGGCAAAAATTCATTACACGGCAGTTGATGAGTCTCATTTTCGGATTGCACATGACGATGAAGGAGCGCTCGTCGGAATTTTGACACCCTGAAGCCAAAAAGAGGCGAATCCATGGAGCTTCCACCCCCCAAATCCCGCGCCTACACGCCTTAAAAGGAAAGAATCTCCCCCCATCCCCCCCTCAATGAACTACCTACGGCGTCTCCCCACCCGCTGCATCGCGTGGATGCTATTTTGCTGCGCGCGCGCGCTAAGGACGCTCTCCAAGGAGCTGCTGTGAGGTATTAAGCATGGATGATGAGGAAGAGTGTGTTATCAAAGAAATTTTCATTGTTAGATAGAAAATGCATTTCTAGCTGTGTCTCTCATACACTGGGGAAAATAAATTACAAGTTCAAGGGGGCTTATCAATTTAATCCTTCAGTGCACTTTATGCGCTAACGCCAGGTTTCACAGCAAAATTGAAATTTACGCGCAATTAAACTTTTAATTATGTTATCTTGGGATATCAAGGAAACGGCGAAGGGGGGTGGCTGAATCGCAATAAATTACCTTGGAATGGTAATCAGGATCACAATAAAATCCATTTGGAAGTTTGATGATTTTTTATTTTATTAAATAGATTCATTTAAAAAATGTTTTATTGTGACAATAAAAGAATGAAAATATTGAAGAATAAATTAAATTTTTTGAGAAAGTTCTTATCCTTTACCTAACCTCACATCACGAATGAATTTATTTACACCTGAATTATTTCCGAGTTGAGTGAAGCTTACGGATCGCAGGAAAAGAAATTGAAAAATTCCTTTGGATCCTGTATTTAATGACATCAATGACTACATTTATACGCCGAAAGTAATCCCTGATCAAGAGTGTTCTAGAATCAAAAATTTAGACGCGATTAGTATTAAGTGCTAAGGTACGTTAAAACGCTTTTTTAACAGTTTAATATGCGTTTTAACGCAATCAAAATAAGTTAAAATGTTTTTTAATTGGTTAAAATGCGTTAAAATTTAATTAAATTACGTTTAAACGCTTTTAAAACCGTTTAAAACGAGTTTTAACGTAACTAACCGCGTCAAAACGCGATTAAACACTTTCTAACGGTTTAATAAGCGTTTTAACGTGATTCAACACAATGAATCACGTTGAAATGCCTTGCTTTTCACAGTTTTTGTGGATGTGATTGAGGCAATGTTATCAAGCGATAATCAAAATTGAACAATACAGACATTTAACGGAATGGCGCTGTAATCGTTTCTTCTCGTTGATTTTGGGAACACTCCCGACGGCCATAGAGAACAGAAAAGGAAAATCTGGATTCAATTTGAGTTTGATCCATTTTTCGAAGAAAATCCGGACTTTCTGTAGCGAATAGACGTAGTCAATCACCATCGTTCGTGATCAAAATGCATGATCGTGTGGCATGCCAGTTCACTCCACAAGTTTTGACCCAAAAATGGATAAAAAATCCCCAGAATGCATTTACTGTGTACGTTTTGTCCTTACTTTGCTTGAAAAACGTGGCGTTCTGATGAAGTTTGAGAGAATTGTCACCAAATTCGTGGGTGTAACCTCAATCAAGTAGAAAACTTCACCAAAACCTCACTTTTTGACATTTTTATTGGGAAAAACTCTCATAAAAATGAAGGAAAAGCTAAAGGAAATAGCTGAAAACTACTAAAACGAAAGACCGAATACATTCTGGGATTTTTTCACCCATTTTCTGGTTAAAATTTGGGGATTCTTATCGTGAACTCGCATGTCCGATATTCAAGATCGGTTATCTTCGAATTACCGCCAAAAATAGAATTAACCAAGTTTGTTTGGCACCTTTGGCACAAATAATGGGATTTTAAAATAAAATATTACTTTTATTTGCAATAACAAAACATTCTGGTAAGTCAAAAACAAAAATTAACCACAACGCATATTTATTCTGCTTAAAGTAGGTTTAAAAATTTTCTAAACAGAAAGTGAAAGAAAAACAATCAATTTATTTGTCATATTTAACTTTTTTATTATTTTTATTCAATTATAATATAAAATTTTTCATCATTCTTTTTTTTTTCAAAATTTACTATAAAACCTGAAACAGAGAAAAGATATTTGCAAAATTTTGCAAAATATAATTTGCTTCTATTGATTGAAAGATACAGTAGACACTGAAATACCAAGTTGATAAACCCCCCGGGCTTTTCTCTCTTCCAAAAAGAGACACACGCGAAGAGAGGAAGAATCTAAGAAATCGCTTTGTAGGCCTATGCCAATGAATATTTTGTACTGTTGTATTAACAATAAAGAGAATTACATATTAGCTTAAGGCAAAAAAATGGATTCTAGCCCAAAAATAAACAGAAGAAGAAAAACATGAGAGCAAAAAATTTGTTGGAAATTAATTAAATAATGTGTGATACAGATGGAAAAATGTTACTTGTGTTATATTTTTTTATTTTGTTAAAGCTTAGATAACTGGATGTTTGTTAAAGCTTCCACAGGGACATCATGAAGACATTATGGAGGAAAATCTGCAGATTGTCAACAGAAAGATCGCGCCGATAAATTTGTTATTCAGATCAGAGATTTTTCCTTTGCTGTTATTTCGGCATTCGCGCGAAAAGTATCAGCTTTCCCAAACAATAAATGGGAAATCAGACAAAAAACAACACCTTCTGAAGCTAATTAGTGGTAATTGAACAGTGTATTAATCATTCACAGAGAAGAGATGAGACGGAAAATAAATTTGTGTTCTGTTTTCACACATTAAATCCCGCTCCAAATAGTACAGAGAAAACAATCCATAATTAGTGACTTGTAAATAAAATTAGTTAAATCTTGAGAATTATTATGAGGAGATGCTGAAACGAATATTTTGCACCCAGAGAGTCCTCTCTCAAGATGCCATTCAGACGGCCGTATAAAAAGAAAGAAGAAAAAATGTTGAAGATTAATATTTAAACGGGTAAAAAAAAAACATTTAAATAAATATCCAATCAATTAATTCTTGTCAATTTCCATCTCAAAATAACAATTTTTACAATCAGATAAAAGAAAAAATCTAAAGGATTAAACTAAAAAAACTCTGTCTCACCAGTAAAATTTTTGCTTTATTCCACTGAAAATGAATGCCTTTAACAAAATTTGGTAAATGAAAAAATCTCCATAAACAATTTGAGTCTCTAGAAACGGTTTCTTAATGTAAAACGTGAATTATTATCTACAAATAGCAAAAGATTCTACATTTTCTGTGAAAACCGCATAAAATGCAATTGAATGAGCAGAAATTGTAAAGAAAGAAAAAAAATCATACCAATTTAATGCGCTTATAGAGAGAAATAAAATCAGGCAGAATAATGCAAGATTTTAAAGAAAGAGTAAGAAGGGTATAAGAATGGGAGTTGTTAGGAATTTGACAAAAAAAAGTTTAGAAAATATATATCGAACAAACGACACGTTGTAATTGACATCCAGTCATTTTAGGTCATAGAGCAAGGTGAAGTTTGAGTGTTTAATGATGTACAAAAGGTGGAAATATCAAAGAAATCAAATCCATTTTGAAAAAGAAAAAAAACTAAACAATGTAATCACATTTGAAAATTATCTCAAAGACAAATCATAATAACAAGTATTTAAATGACCTAATATTGTAATCCGGCGAAAATATTTAGATGAAAATGAAACATAACATAGAAATCCGACAAGCTTTGAAAGTTCTAAAAAAAAATCAATTTTTACTTAAGAACCACTTTGTAAATAAAATATGAAAAAAATAGTGACAAACATTTATATAAAAACAAAAATAATTAGAAAAAGAATTACTAATCAACATTAGATGAAGATAAATTGCAGAGAAAGAGCGAAGGAAAAACCCTTCAAGAGTCATGTAAATCTTGATTTTCAACGTTTTACTCCTCACGCAGAAATTTACCCCGAGTTAATTCCAGAAAAAAAATGTGTGAAAATCATGAAAATTCTAGAAAACCAAAAATAGTTACACATTGACGAACAAAATGGAATTGAGTGTATTAGAAATGTGTAGAATGTTGAGTAAAATTAAAAGTAATAAAAATTGGAGAATAAAGATGAAATCAAGTAAAACACGATGTTTAGTGACCATTTTACAGGGTTAATAACTAAAAAAAAAAGCTAAATGTAAAGAAGTATCGAAGAAAATCGCTGAAAATTATAGGAGAAAAACAAATACCAAAAAATTTTAGTGAACTAGTAATCATTTTGTGTAAATAATCGTGAAAAATTGGTCAAAAGAGAAAATTGTTGTTCCCTTTTATGTAAAAAAGGCCAACACACCCTTTAGCTGGAGAGATCCTAACACTTTATCATGAGAAAAAGACAAATTCGAGATGAGGCAAGTGAATCGAAAGCGTTTTAGGATGAACATGAGGAGTGAATAAAATAGAGCAAAAAAAATTGAAGAAAATGACATTATATGAATTAATCGAAATATACGTATGTTGTTGATGAAATTATTTGAAAAAAAAAATGCAAGAATATGAGGAAAGATAAAATAAATAATATTCCATGGTTAAAACAAGGCATTTTCACATTTAAAACCCTTTCAATCCCTCATAAAATGTTAGAAATTCATATATTGTGTAACGGCCATCGTGTTTGAATCCTACTGATCTGTCCCACTTTTTTCGCGCGCAACAGTTCAGCACACTTCGCAGATTGGCCACCAGGTGTGCTGGTGCAGTGACACTTTTGCTGTGACTTTTTGACACACACATCTAGTCATCTCCCTTTCGCACCATATCAGCGTATGCATTGGAATGAGATAGCATGTGATGCCATCTCACTCTAGCACCTCTCCGCTCGACTCCCAATTTGCAAATGTGTGCGTGCGGAGTGCGATGTCGAGAATTGAGCTCCTAAACAGCCAGCAGCAGAAATAAAAGTGGACAAGAAATTTCATATTCAGTGTTGAAAAAAATACAATATTATTGTTTATTTGGTACGCGACCAAACAGATACCGTGTGGCCATTTAACCAGTGTGTCGTAATTGTGTGCAAAATCATCGAAAAGGCGAAATGGAGAAGAGAATAGATTTGGAAAAGCGAGGAAGGCCGGCGTCGCAGGTGAGTTTCTCCGTTTTTCCAATGGATATTCCCATCCACACGGGCCACTCTTTCACGCGCTTCCCATCCATTTCCCGCTGGGGCAGCCCATCTGCTCCCCCCTCACTGGCCCCCATTTCACGCTCACCCCAGTGAGCTTCTCGCGAGGCGCCCCTGCCAGGGGTGAGACTCTCACCATTGTGTCTCATTTCGTCACATTTTTTCCTTCCCGTCCCTTGTCTCTCTTGCGTCCAAGCATGGGTATCTCTGGTGGGTTTTTTTTTGGGGCCGCCAAGTCAACCCCATTTTGCATACAACTCCACACAATGTCGTCTTTTTGCACCCTTCGGCTCGTTAGCGTGCGCCAAAAAAAGGAGAGAAAATGTCGCGTTCAATTTCTAATGGTGGCAATTTCAATGCCACACACTTCCCCAATACTTCACGGTGCAAGTGTTGCCTCACAGAGAAATTGCGACTCCGTGAGGGACAGTGACGCCACGTCCCAGAGGGCGAAACACCCAATGCGTCCACCCACGCCTCAACCTTGCCCGCAAATGCCCCAATTGTTCATCGGAAAGGTGCCCTCTTGGGACGCGTGGACCGCGCGAGGGTCCAAAATTGCGCCATCTACACTCACGATCGTCCCACAGTGGGACAAGGCGCACCATCCCAATCCCTAATGCGTCCGCCAAGGGGGTTGGATGTGTCCCTGCGGTGCGTGGACATGTCCCCCCCCGGGGGAGGTTGATAGAAGCTCATCGAGAGAAATGAGGGAAAAAACGGTGGCAAAGTTGCCCATGAAAATTTCAAACCCGCCATATTGGGCTACATTGTGGACACATACATGCCCAATGTGTGCGTGTATTGACGAGGCAAATACTTAATCGCCAATTTGTTGATGGCCATGTTTATAAGCTAATGAATAATGAGCTATTTGACTGCGCGTCTTTTTCTGCGTGCCGCCGCGCAGGAAGTGGGGCCCCATCGCGGAAATGGGCCCACAACGCACGCCTGATCGTGCGTCGGATGTAACGCGATTGTCCTACCCCCGGGCCACCCCGTTGTGAGACATCTCAGAAAACATGGAAAGTACATCTCACACGACTGTGTGTAAAACGTTCATGGTGCAAGTGAGAGAGCCTATTCAAAAAAAAAATCATAGCCACCACAGAGTAAACAATGTCTTCTCCCTCTATCACTTTGTCAAGTAATTATATGAGCTATTTTGAGAATATTTTTATCTCAAGATATCGGTCACATATCGCTCAACTCACCATCCAGCATTGCTTAGCAATCTAGCCCGTGAATGATGCCTAACACCCCCCCCCCCCAACCTAGCCCACCTTCCGGCAACCGTAAGAAAATTTGCCAACAATGTGGCAAAAATTGTGTGAAAAAAATAGTGCGCTGTTGCATTTTGTCCCGCTTCGCATGAAATTACCCACGCCATCTCTCTCACGCACATTGTGAGCCCCACTGGGTTGACAAAGGGGTGAGAGTAGACCGTTGTCTCCCTCTCCCCGAATACTTTCTCTCTCTCTCTCTGTCCGACACACGCGTACACTTGGTGTTTCTGTGTGTGTGGCGCTCACGCTGCACACACACCAACACCCGTGTCGGCCATGTTTGAATTGCGACGTTTCGTAATGATTCCTCACGTCCGCCATTGTGGTGAATGTCAAAAAATCCAACACATTTTCACAGTTTTTGGATATTTCGAACCATGCAACAGACATAAATAACCATTTAAATACGTCGTTTGATGTGTTGCCATACGATGAGCACTATTTTACTATCGAATAATCACACAAAGTGACTAGAAAATCATTGGGGGTGGCTAAACGGGAACTAATGGCTTCAATGAACGCGAAAATGCGACTAGTTTGTCGAATTGGTATATTTCACGAGATGAGCTGCCATTTCGCACCACCACACACAAAAGCCGTAGCTATGTGTATGTGTGATTGATGGTGTTCCTACTTGGCCATCGGAGAGATGCCGTTGAAGAGGAAGTGACTGTTGCGTACTCACTTACGGGGAGAGTGAGACAAAAAATGGGCTTTCTGATGGTGTTTCAGTTACACCTAATGCATTTTACAGGGAACGAGGGCGATTCAAATGATGAGAAACGGTGAATATGGCGACACCTTGTAAGCAAACTTGGAAATTGGCAATTCCAAACATTCCATAACTTATCGATCTCTTTACTTGCGAATGTTATCCTTTGCGGAACTCACAGCATTTGTGATTATAATGATGGTACGACAAAAATTTTATAGGGTTCTTATGTAAACCGACAAAAATTCAAACATTGGTAACCCTAGGTCTGGGTAACGCTAGATGCTTTCCGCCATTTTGGATAGGGGAAAGTGGGGCGCCAGCAATCACTTAACGTTTACCTGGAAAACTCGCTACAATCACATTAAATTCTTTGAAAATTGTTTCACAGATCACCGAGCTTAATTTGGACAACTGCAGAAGTACAAATATTGTTGGCCTCACTGAAGAATTTGTGAATTTGAAGCAGCTCAGCCTGATAAATGTTGGTCTCACCAGCCTCAAGGGATTCCCTAAACTACCAAATCTCAAGAAACTTGAGCTCTCCGACAACAGGTAGTTTGATTATACAGATTCTAAAAAAAAAATTAGAAAAAAAATAATTGAAAACAATAATTTTTATAGAATTTCAAATGGATTAAACCACCTGGAAGTATCCCCAAATATTACACATTTAAACCTATCTGGGAACAGACTAAATGATTTGGATGCCTTGAAGCCTCTGGAGAATTTCAAACATCTAGAAGTGCTGGACTTGTTCAACAATGAGGTGACCGTCAAAGAAAACTACCGCGAGAAGACGTTCCAGATGCTTTCATCGCTGAAATATCTCGATGGGTAAGAAAATAGATTATGAAGTCTTGGGAAAGTTATAGATTAATTTTCCACGTCCTTGATTGTTAGGTTTGACTCCAAAGACATGGAAGCTCCGTCTGATGCTGATGACGACGAAGAAGTCAATGGATACGCCAATGCGGACAACTATGAAGGTATGACGATATTTTATTGGGTTTAAGAATGACGATCAGGATCAAGTGTTTGAAGAAATCATGCAGACCATCTACATCGCCGGATTAGATTGAGATTAATTCTAATTTTGTCGATGTAAACGGCAATTCCAATCCCACTTGCTGAATGGAATTAGAGTGGATTCAATCTGTTCCACTTGTCCCAAAAATATTTGAAGCACGCGTATTTTGGAATATTGACGTCTAAACAGCGCATTATGGGCTAGGCTACTTCTAATCTCTCGTGTGGGCACACTTATTAATCCTTGTAATGCAAACCTCGCAAATTAAGTGTTTGCTTAAACATACAACCGTTGAAGGGACTTTTCCATCATTTTATCTCGGAGGTTGGAAACCAACGCTAAGACGGCGATGGACGCAAGGCACTGAGATGAAATAAATTATTCTATTCTAATCTAACTACATATTTTTGCTTGTTTGATCCAAATATCAAAACAACAAGATTAGATTCGAATTTTGGGGCAATCCAATCTCGTCTAATACGGCGGTGTAATTGGCCTTAAGGAGTCGCTATTCGATGTGTCTAAAGAAAAGTCTGTGGATTTTCTTGACTTTGGGGGAGAATTTCGAAGACTTTTCTGTAAGGGAGACCGGGCCTAAATTAGCCAACAAATATATTAAAATTGTTTTCTTTAAACTTAGAGATAGAGAACTAAATTACGTTGACAGTGTGTTATAACAGCCCCGAAAAACTAGCTAAAACAACCCCAAGGAAAGTTTCAGAATTTTAGAGATAAAAGTACCTCATTAAGAAATGTCTCATAATTATTGTTGGTAAATCAGATAAAGGAGATGCAATAAAATCCAGACTAGCATAATTAGGCACAGGGGACTGGCTAGTTCAGTCCCAGAGACCCGGTCTCCCCTATCGAATTGCTTAAAAGACCTCTGACCATGATTTCTCCAGAGATGCCATCTTGAGCAATTTGGTAATGGTGGTGGCAAGAATAAAAGCTGAAGAGGAGAAAGAGTAACCAAGAGTGCTTGAACTGTGGTTACAGATCAAGATGCCTTCAGCATAGGTGGTCTGGAAATAGATTTGAAGGAGTTGGCGCTCTTTGAGAAGCACCTCGAAGAGAAGCGCGCTAAAGAACCAGCCAAAGAGCGATGTGATGCCAATGAGCCAGATGATTTAGATGAATATTTAGAGAAATTGAAGAATGACGAGAGCCAGCACAAAGATTACTCAAATCAAGGGGATGAGAAAAAACAAGTCACATTTCTCACTCTCTTCTTTACCCTCTTGGCCATACTGTCTCTCGGGAATTTAGTGTTTCGTAAGGCAATCGTTATATTGTGTGGGAATCAGCATGGTTTCAACGCTTTTATTGCAGGATCTGGTGAAAGTGGCGAGGAGGACGATGACGATGATGATGATGACGATGATGATGACGATGAGGAGAAGTGAGTTATCTGTGAAACTTTGTCTCTATAGAGCTTTTCTAAATTTTATATTTTACCTTAAAATCCAGTGCCGACGATGATGAGGACAACGGCGATGTGTCACTGTCTGAAGTGTATAATGATGACATTGAGGAAGACAACTCAGATTGGAATGAGGAGAATGAGGAGGGTGGTGAGGAGGGTGATGATGATATTGACTCCGATGAGGATGCCGAAGAAGGTGCTCAGCAACCCAAAGATGGTGAAGATGCTGCAGCAGCAGCACCGGCTGTGGCAGAAGGTGAGTCAGAAAGGGAATTCTTTTCAGAGCGATTCTCGAATTTTGCACAAATCTTCAATTCTAACGAGGAGCTAATCATGGAAGTTGTGTTCTTCATATTATACTCTCTTTGCGATATGTAAAATATGAACTTGAAGGAAACTTTTCATTATCCGGATGATGACTTTGATGCGCTTTGTTTAACTTACATTGAAAGAGATGAGAGAAACAATAGCTTTATTAAACAAGTGCTCTATGTTCGTGTACTGGCATGCATTGAACATTTGAAACAACGAGAGTC
>CAKKOB020000707.1:0-38531 GCA_918844115.2 Phlebotomus perniciosus | reverse complement strand
GAAAGAAACAACTCGCGAATGCAGTGGATAAATTCCCAGTAATATTTCACGCTGGACAAGGAGACATCAAATATTTGCCTATCTCGACAGATTGTTAAGCTTCAACTAATTGTCATGGCGCTTACCTCAATTTCATTCAGTTTCCATTAGAAGATTACCTTGAGTTGATGTTTGAAAAGCTCCTGTTGCTTATGAGAAGCACTGATTTGAGGGTTGTAATAAAATCCTTTTAAACAATGAAAAAAGTTGGGAGACAGTCAGGCAGTCAATCAGTAATTTGAGCTTTTTTTGAAGAACAATTTTGGGAAAGACAAAAACAATGGTTAATTTATTTTAAAGAAAAGCTCCTGTTGATTTTTCTTAAACCAATATTAGAGCTATTATTTTAACTTATTACCTACAATGAATTCTTATCATTCTTTAGTTTTCTAGGTTATTTCCGATTAGCTTTGCGAACTTAGTAACGTTTTGTAAACTTTTGTAAAATCTTTATTTTTTTTTAGAAAGAAAAAAGAGAAAAAAGAGAGCTTCTGAAAAAGCTCGGAATTTATAAAGGAAAATACAATAATTTTGACGAAAAAAAACAATAAAGTAAACTTTAGTTGCATCAACATTAAAACTGGTTGAATCATTTTAAATTTAGTAATGTATTTCAACTTGTTAGAATGATTTTGTCAATTTAACAAACCTTTAATTAAATTGCCAAATAATTCTGGCCGCGAATTTGATAAATTTCAGCCAATCCTTGGTGATATGTAACTATCATTTTATCAATTTACCAAGTTTGGTTGAATTTAAATCCCTTTTCACTTTAGAATGAAATGCGATTTTAACCAAGATTTTAACTAATGATTAGTAGAATCATCCAGAAGCAAGTTAAAATAATCAATCAAATAGGTAGTCATTGTTTTGTTGAATTTCAAATTTTTTTTTGGTCGACATTGAAATGTAATTTCAATTAAATTTTTGCAATCAGACTGGTATAACTATAGGTATGTAGGTATAATAACTAAAGTTTAGTTGATTTTCAAAGAGCTTTTGTCGCCAACATGAAATACGATTTCAACATTTCAAATTAGTATTGCAGAATCTTAAAAAGATTTGGTCAATATAAAAGGACGTGCCAAGTTCACACTTGGACTGGCAGAGGATGATTTGTAGAACTGAAAATGAACTGATGATTGTAGAATCATCAGAATCTGGTCTATAGGTATAGCTAAGGATTTATTGATGTGACCAATGTCTCGATTGTCAATGATGTTGATTTCAACATAAAAGATAGTCAGTTTATAAAAAGTTGGTTAATTTATAATTATTTTATTGAATTCTATACAGGGTCTTGAAGCTGAAATTTCTCTATTTTATCAACTTTTTTTTTCTTTCATCTTATGGTCATCTTGATGGTCTAAATCTAAAATCCCCTTTGTGACATTGAAGTGTTAACAAAAAATTGTGAATTTTAGGCACTTCAGAGCCAAACTATTAATTTATTGTAAAACAACTTTTCTCTATTACAAAAACAAAATTCTCAGAAATGAGTAAAACGGGCAGCTTCCAAATGCTGGAATTACAGGACATCATCCCGGCCTCCTGGGCCTATCGTCGAGCAAAATTGGCGTTCATGGAGTGAGATGAGCGTTGAATGTTGTTCACATTTGACTTTATGCGAGACTCCACGGTTTCCCGACTCACTGCCTTGTGGAGCTCCTTGTTGATGAAGTTCCTGTCAAACTCCCGGAAAGCATCCTTGGCCTTCGCCTCTCTGTCATCCTCCCGATATCGCCTGACATTCCTCTCTCGCTCTCGATCCCTCCAAACAGCATTGTCCATCATTTCGCGTCGCTTCGCCTCCTTCTCCTCCTCCGTGAGTCTCTGGCGCTCCGGACGCGTCCACTTCACCTTCCGGGAACTCGATTCCGACGGTCTACTATAGCGCTCCTCCCGGCGTCTCCCCTCAATCCTGATTGATCTCCCATCAGCTGAGACGAGTCCGTAGTTTTTCGTCACAATCCGGGAACTGCCCTCCTCATCGGCCACAACGTGTCTCGATCTCACCGGGGACGGACTCCTCTGGCGCTTCTCATCCCTCCTTCGAGGCCGTTCCGGCGTTGGGGATCTCTTGTCCCGTCCGGAAGACTTGCTGTGCTTCCTCTTTGTGCCCATTTTGTCCAATTCCTTCGTCAACTTATCGTACTTGTCCTCAAGCAGTTGATTCAGATCCAAATTTGCCTCTCCGCTCTCGTCATTGATCACCGACTGGATTTTCTTGTACTTCCTCGCCAGGAGCTCATCCAAGTCATTCCCAGACTCTGAGTCTGAACTCTTCCTCCGCTTCTTCTTGTCTTTCTTCTTGCTCTTCTTACTCTTTGGCTGATCAATCTTCAGCAATCGATGCAATTCCTTGAGTTTTACCGGATTCTCCAGGATTTTCCTCCTGGATTCCATCTCCTTCTGTTTTATCGCCATCAGAGGATCTTCCATGATCTTCCGCGCCATGTCCACTTGTTCTCCCCCCTGAGCACCTCTGAAGGCTCTGATTGAGAAAGGAATACATTCGTGCTCTACGTGATTCTTGGGAACAGTCACTCCAATCAGCTGATCCGTCTCTGCGGAGAGCTGATCAAAGGTCTTGTCCACTGGACGGCCAAGCAGGTAATCCTCGCGATTTACCATGTCCGTGGGACCCTTGTACATCCACTCCAGCTTCTTGCTGTCCCCCATGTCAATCACACCGGAAGTGTGAGCCATCTTCTTCAACTCCTCCCGGTTGCGCTCCTCAGAGATCTCCTTCTGCAACTCAGCCAACTTCCTCTTCTCCGCCGCATCTGCCTGCTCCACCTTCCATACGCGCTCCTGGTTCTTCAGGGTGTTGGGATGCCAAGACTTCTTGGCGTTCTGGGAAAGAAAGAATGTAATCAGTTAGCATAACAATAATTGGTTTGTTTTGTGGGGGTTTCTTACCAAATCTCCTCCACCCATGATTGCTTGTGGGTTTAGGTAGCTGGTGAGATCACGATTTTCAGGATATTGGCAGGATTGGCAGGAAAATCACGAGAAAATTGTTCACCAAAACAAAACAATGTCAGAAACTGTAAAACATAACCTCCTTGTATTGCCAGATGTTGTTGCAAGTGAAAACGCAGGCATGCAAGTGAAATTCAAATTCAAACGAATTTTAGTATATGTACCGGTGTTTTTCAGAGTTTCTCTTGAAAATAAACTTTTCTGAGAGAAAACTTTTGAATTTGGCACGCTTCAAATAAAACCCTTGTTTGCCATAAAATTCAACGATAATTCTTGTTTTCAAAGGAAAAGTAGAAACATTAGAACCTATACACAGAAAATAATAAATTAGTGTCTTCGCTAAAATTGCACTCAGAAAAATTGGAGGGAGATATTAAAATTTTGACTGATTTTCACTACATACAGATAAGTATTAGAAAAAAATGAAAAATATCAAATTGAAATAGGGCTATTTTGCATATATTACCTACCTCGTTTTTAAAAGCAGAAAATTCGATAGAAAACATTTTTTTTTATTTGATCCATTTGATCAAATAATTGAATTAAGATAGTTTTGCTAATTAGCTTCAAAAATTTAGGCAAAATCAATTTTTTAATTAAGGATATAAACTTTAAGCCAAACTTAAGCTTTATTAAGAAAATAATACAAAAGCTACACAATACATAAGTTTAAAAATAAACTAACCTTAAGCTTAAGGCCAGTTAGCCTTAAGACTACTTTAAGCTAACCTTAAAGATTCACTTAATGCTTAATGCTGGCCTTAAATTTTAAGCTAGCTTTAAGTTTTAAGTTAGCTTTAAGGATAACTTGAAGCTGGCTCAAAGCATAGGTCTTGTTTAAAGTTACTAATTTCTAATTATTTTGGTTAGATATTCCAAGATATCTACTTTAAATTTCAGTTTAGCTTTTAGGTTGATCCAAAGGCGAAAGTTCGTCAGACCGACGCAAATGGCGCTTCCATCGCTGTTTTTAAACCAAGCAAGGATCATTGAATTCTAATATCCGAAGGCATTAGCAATTTATTATTCCTTTTAGCTCCTTTTCCATCTTCCAACTTGCAATAAAATCATTTTTATTTAATTGTAGGAATTTCAAGGGTTTATTTCTCAATTATTTCATACAGCAACATAAAAGAAAACTACAAGTATCTTTTAAATATACTTAATGGTTTGTTCTTCTTTTCTTTTCCATTTCAAATACATGTAACTAGAATATATATTATTCTATGTTAATAATCATTTTTTTCATCTTTCAAAAAACATCCTTCTTTTCGGTTTCATTTATTTCTTCGCCGCCCAAATGAAGAAGGACTCGAAAATGAGAAGAAATCATTGGGTGTCGTGTTGGATTTAAGGCTCAAGGATTTAAGGAGTGCTGATTAGTGGATTTAAAGTTGTATTTTTTTTCTTACTGAGGAAGCTCGATAAGGATTACAAATTACACTTAAATGATTAGTTGATTTTGTGATGATTTTTTTTTCTTTTAAAGAGGAAATTATTCGATATCGTCTCTCTTCTTGTGTCTTCCTATATCTCAATTATTCTTTCGCCTATCTCAAAGCATTTCATTCTCTTATCAAATATCTATTTAACTCCTAAATGTATCAAAATATGGATTCAGTGCTACACTGGGTGCTTTTTCTTCCTCTCTGGCGTAACCCTAAAAATTCACTTTCTTCATTGACTTCTGACTCAATTACACAGACGCGATCGTCTAAATGCTATTATAGAATTTATTCTTCTTAATCCCCCTTTCTTAATCTTACGAGAGTTTTTTCTTTCATTCTTTAGTTTTTCTAAGCGGTGGTCAATGGACTGAGGAATCCTACAATCTCTACTTTTCTCGCTACCATTTTGTTCTTAATTCTTTTTTTTTCTTGTAAAAATTTCTTAATTCACTTTTTTTCTATTCTCATCGCTATTTTATGAACTTTTAACAGTGGCAGTTTTTTTTATCAGTTTCTCTTTGTGAGGTGATGTTGAGGGCGTTTTTCTGTGAGTCATTTGATGATGGAGAAAATTCTGATGGACAATTCCACCAAAGACCACGTCTTAAGAACTAAATTATTTTATTATAATAATGCATTTCGCTGTGCGCTGAAGAGAAAGTAGAGCAAGACGAGTTAACAGGAAAGATTTTCAAAGCCCATTTTTTATCATTTCTCTTACAAATATAGAACAGTTTTTTTGTCATCAAGAACTTTTTTTACACATTGAAAGCACAAAAGCCATCTCCTTGACGTACTTTTTATATATTTTTCTATTACAATATTTCTCACTTAAATGATTTTTCTTAACCATCTTTTTTTACATGTTGTGCCACAAATAGCTTGAAAAGCTTCTCCTCAAAATAACCTCTTTCTCTTCACTAATTCTTTCTCCCTCTCTCTCTTCTGTATAGGCCCCAAAGATTTCCATTCACCATTCCCTTTTACAAGCTATTTAATGTGTTTATCATCGAATAATTTTTATTAAAGCATAAATTTATTCAAATATTCAAAAAATGGTGCCTACAGCAAAAAAGACTCACCTACAAAATCGTGAAGAGGTGCTTAAAAACGTGCAGAAATGACGCAAATGAGGTTCAAACGTAACAATTATTTTGCTATTAAAAAACCCTGTAAAATGCAGTCCCTCTTTAGAATTTATCCTCCGCAGGCGCTTCCTTCTCTTCATTCTAAACATGCTTCATTCGCCACTATATGAGGAACTTTTGGGCAGTAAATTGGCAACAAAACGCTTGTTTCATCATCAAATGAAACAAGAATTACTTAGAAAACGTTTTTCAGGCGTTTAATTTAAAAGGCATTTTTTAGATTTCACTTATAAACGCGCCTAAAAACAGTTTTACGTAGAATTTTATCGAACTTCACTTAAAAAGCAAAAATTAATCTTTTTATATGCGCTCTTTAGATTAATTCCTTCGATTTTTTTTCCAAAAGCGCTTATTTGCAAATTTTTATCAGTTTTCTTTTAAAGTCGTTCTCAAAACCGATTTTTTGTCGATTTCTTTTACGAGCGCCCTCAAAACGCCTGTTTTTAATAAAGTCTTCAAATACCATTTCTTTTGGAGCGCTCAATTTAGTCGCCAGTTTTAAAGGCGTTGTTTGATTTGTTTTAAAATCGCCTAAAAGCATTTTTGTTCTTGAGTTTTATTGAATTTAAATTTATTTGAAAAGCGTCTAAAATTAAATTGGACATCCAATTTATTGAACTCTTTAATAGAAGATTTTGAAATTTTTTTATGTGTTATTCATGCGCTTTTTTAGATTATTTTCTTCGAATTCTTTCCAAAAACTCACTTTAAGCGTCTGTTTTAAACAAAGTTTATCATTATTTTTACGGCGGATTTTTACAAATCTTTATCAGTTTTTCTTTAAAAGCGCTCAACTAACTGATAATTTCTGTTATGAGCGCTCTCAAAGCGCTTGTTTTAAAAATGAAGATCTTCAGATGTTCCTTTTCTGAAGGCGCTTTTTTTTTAAATTATTTTCAAAGCGCCCAAAACCAGTTTTTCGTTAGATTTTACAAAATTTCACTTAAAATCGAACTTAAAACGAAGTTTTCCAGAATGAAATTGGATTACACATCCATTTTTTGGGCGCTTTAAATGAAGATCTTGAAAATCTTATTATAAGCGCTTTTTCAAAGATTATTTTGTTCAAATTCTCTTCAAAATTGCCCTCAAAGCGCTTGTTTTAAATGAATGTCTTCGTTTGTTAAAGGACAACAACAACACTATCACACTTTGGCGCGCGGCGGCCAGGGCCATATGCGTTTGTTAAAGGAATTTATCGAAAAACATTCTGGCGCTAATTTTGAAGGACAATAAATATTATTCCTTCCAAAAAATCCATTTATTCCTCCTAAAATTGACAAATTTTTCCCTCCCAGAATCAAATTAGCCATTTCAGTGCCCAAAAGTCACTCAATCGCCCAAAAAAAGCAAACAAAAAGTGCAAAGCCAAAAGATGAGCAGAATAAAATAAAAGAACAGCCAATAAGTAAAATAAAGGTTTATTTTTCATTTTTCTTCGTCATCGTATTCCTCTCATTTTTCTTAAAAATAAAAAGTGTGTAAAGAAATTTCGAGTGTGTGATTTTTGTGTATATAAAAAAATAGTTTAAAGGACGTGAAGTTTTTTTTGTCATAAAAAATAAGCTACAGAGAATTAACTTAATGTCTAACAGAGGGCAAAAAAAATATATGGCGGAAAATAAATTTGTCAGTGAATTACAAATAAAAATACTTCAACATTTAATGAGAACAAAAAAAAATGAGAAATTGTGCTGTGACATTTTTTTGTTTTATTCCATGAAAATTCTTAGCTGCCGTTTAAAGGGTTTGTTCTTGAATTCATCAAAAAAGAAAAAAAAAAACAAAACAGAGAACATGAAGATTTTCTTAATGAAAATAAAATGAAAATAATGAACACTTCAGTGTTTATCTTACACATAAAAAATAAGCTGGGATATGGGAATCTCAGCTAAAAACTAGTCGAAAAATATAAAAAAATAGCTGCACTTAATTCATTTTCCACCACATTTCAAAAATCATTATACATTTTGTTTTAATTTTGTAGAAAGAAAACTTGAGGACAGAAAAATTGGACAAAGTTTTTTCATTTCGAAATAAAAATAAAAAGATATTTCTATTATTTAAATTAATTCAACAAAATTATCGTCTAATTGCAGGTGATTTCATAAGAAAAAAAAGTAAATTGCTCAATTACTCCAAGTAATTATATTACAACAGACGCACACAAAAAAACATTTTGTGTCAATAAATTCTCTCATTCTGCGGAATCAAAAAGATCTTTTTCTTTTGTGCACTTTGTGAAGATAATTATAGAAAAGAAAGAAAATGATTTTACATCTTACAGTGATTTTTTTCTTGTTTTCTCTTCTTACTTTGTAAATGTGTTTTCTTAAGCAAATATTATATTTAAAATATATTTATAAAAAAAATGATAATTCACAACTAAAGCTGCGTGAAAGACGTTTCTTCTTCTAGTTCTTGAGAAAAATTCAAAAAAAAATGTCACTTCTCTTTTTTTTCCTAGAGTATTTAAATATACAAAGTTATATTCTTTTTCTTTTCTCTTCTTCTTATTTTTTTTCAACATCCACAGAGGCAGAGAACACTTTCTTATTATATCCCCGTCATTACCTAGAAATATTTTTTTTACTTCAATTTTATACATTCTCATGTGATGGATTTTATGTTACGCATTTTTTTGTTTTACTAAATATTTTTTTAAAAAATATATTAGCAATAGAATTTCATTTTCGATTCATGTTCCACTTTTTTTGTATCTGCGTGTTTTTTTTTTTAATTAGAGCCACAAATAAAATGCATTTTCCAACCCATTTTTAAAAGCAATTTTCGGAAAAAACAAAGATTTTTCCAAAAAATAGAAAAAAACATCGCTGTCATTTTCATTTTAGCAATATTATGTGGCTTAAACGGCTTAAATAAGTAGAAAAAGATTTTTTTGTTGCACTTTTAGTGCAATTTCTTTGTTCTTATAGCATTTTCTCATTTTGGGGCTTTAATAGATTTTTTTTTTAATATATAGCAAGAAATAAATACATCAATATTACTTGTAGTAGAGATACAAGTTTTGTGAGAAGGAAAGACTGTCAAGTTAAAAATATTGTTTAGAAAATTAAGGGAGAGAACAAAAAGTTAATAACACTCCTCTTTCTGAGATTCGCTCTCTTTCTTTCTTTCTCACAAATTGTTTTTTGTAACTAGACAAAAAAAGAGATAAAATTCCTTACTTTACACATACGTAGCTACATTTCCTCCTTGAGTTGTTGGCGGATTGTGTGGAATTGGTTGTGGACTAACTGGTGGTTGCAATTTACCAGGAACATATTGACCAATGAAAGAGCCATCCTCTGTGAATTGTCCTGCTGAAAGATTTTTAATTTTATTGCAAAATTATTAAAAATTTTAATCCAAAGTGATTTAGGACTATTCAAAACATAGTGATTGAGACTTTCTGTTTACCAGAAGTATAGAAAATACTCATAAAGAGAATATTATTTGATGAAATTTCTGTGAAAATCAAAAATTACTTTGCAAAACCCGAGAAATCTATAAATTATATTGAGAAACTCAAAAATTGCATCGAGAAACCCAAAATTGCTTCACGAAACACTTGAAAATTCTAAAAATTACTTCACGAAACTCAAAAATTTCTTCGCGAAACTCAAAAATTACTTCGGGAAACTTAAAAATTGCATTGATAAACTCAAAAATTGCTTTTTAAAAGCCGAGAAAACTAAAAATTACATTGACAAACTCAAAAATTGCTTTGCGAAACCCAAAGAATCAAAAAATTTCATTGAAAACTCAAAAATTGCATTGTGAAATCCGAGAACCCCAAAATTTGCATCCGAAAAATCAAAAATTGCTTCGCGAAACTCAAAAATTACTTCGGGAAACTCATAAATTCCTTCGGGAATCTCAAAAATTGCATCGAGAAACCTAAAATTGCTTCACAAAACCCTCGAAATCAAAAAATTGCTTCGCGAAACCTGAGAAATCTAAAAATTGCATTTTACGAACTTCAGATTGAAAATTTCTATCCTATAATACTATTTCAATTAATTCAATATTGAAATTTCTTAGGAAAGATTCCCATGTGTTTCTTTTACATAGAAATAAATCAAAAATTTGTATGGAAACCTCGTTAGGAAATGTCCGCAGAATTCCATTAGAGTTTTCCAGCCTTTTCATGGAACTCTCTTAATGAATTCCATCCAATTAAAAAGATTCTTAAAGAGTTCCATAAAGGAGTTCCTTAAAAATTTCTGTATAAAATACGTTAAGAACCCTTTAAATTTTAATGAAAAATCATCAAAACATTTCACTATGTTGAATATATTGTTAAATTTCCTTAAAATTAAAAGGTAAAACGAACAAGCAAAATACAAAACAAAAAAACGTACCTCAAAATTAACTTAAAAGTTTTCCACGACGAAATAAAAAACTTAAGGCATAAATGGACTAAAAACTAATATTCGAATCATCATTTTTGTTGATTTTCATCAGTTTTATGGAGATTCTTCTTTTTTGATTTTGTATCATTTTATCGCTTCTCGCCTCTCTTTTCTTTCTTATTACACAAGCGTGGCAAAAGCCTGTGAATTCGTCTCAGGATTTCGTCCTTTTCGTCCATATTGACCAATGAAGGAACCGTCTTCATTCATTCCCTCTGAACATAAAAAGAAAAGAAAAAAAAAACACAAAAATGCAGAACAAAAATCAAAAAAAGCTTCTAGCATCAACTTACACCTGAAGTAAATCAAAATCTCAGTTGAAAGAGGATTTGAGTCTCGGCTTAATAACAGGCTTTTACTAGAAGGCGTTAAGTTTGTGTCTTCGATAGGAATAGATCGATTGAAACAAGTCAATGAGCTCCGAAGAGATCTATTCATAGAGTAGACATAAATCTAACGCCAGAAAGTAAAGGCCTATTGTTTAGCCAAGACACGAACCATCCTTCGACTTGATTCTGACTTTATTTCAGGTGAGTTTTAGCATGTTAATCAAAAGGTAAATTAATAACAAAAATCAAGGGGAATAAAAACCACAAAATGAGCCATTTTATCGGGAGAGAAGACAATTAATTGGCTGAGAAATGTTTTCTAATGTCTCTTTTCTTTATGTTTAAGTTAAAAGGCGGCGCGCGCGTATTAACAGTGGAAGCGCCTGTAGGAAACTCACCTGTGTCACCTTCACCATACTCCGCCATTGAATCTGTGTCACTTTCGGGTCCGGGTTTAGTCTGATTGGAACTCAATGATTGTCTACCTTGGCTCTTATTGTCCAAGCTGCGTGTGTTTGGTTTTTTTTGCAGGAGAAGGTGGAAAAGGAGAGAAAAGAAAGCAACACGTTAGTCACTCCCATCTCTTACTTACCCTGATTTTTAATTTTTGTGAATAAAATCTGTTTTTTTATTCATCCAACTTACGGCTGCGAATATTCATGGAAGCCACCCTCTTCGGGATAATCACGTCTCCCATTGGCCAATTCGCGATCATGAACATCATATTTGCCACCACGATTCCTCTTGATGATGCAAATGACAATGAGGAGGAGCAGAAGGAAGGCAATGGCCAACATCATGCCAATAAACCATCCTGCTGTGGCAACATTCTCATTGGGCACCTTTATTGGACCCTCTGATGGGAAAAAGCAAGTAAAAATCACTCAATATTCCTTTAAAAACTAACACAATTCAATAACAAATGATTTTACCCGAAATATGGTTTGTGTCTTGGCTAAACAATAGGAATATTACTAAATGATTGAGGGTTTGTGTCATCGCTGTGAATAAACCGCTTGCAAAAACTTTCTTTTAATAATTCAAAACTCGACTAAAAGGATTCTATTCACAGCATAAACACAAACCCAACTTTAAATAGTAAATCCCATTTCTTTAGTCAATACACAAACCATTTCTAAGCAAACTTCCGGCTTCAACAGATAAGAGCAATCACTCACCAATGCCATAGGTGTCCACCTCCTGCGATCCACTCTCCGTGAGATAATCCCCATCAACAGCCACAACGCGGAACTCATAGTTCGTCTCCGGTTGAAGTCCTCGCACAATCAGAGTGTCTTCATCGAGTTGGGGATCCGTTGTCTGCCACTGACTCTCCCCCTTGACGCGATACTTGGCGAAGAAGTGAGATCCGGGCTTACCGTCGAGATTCGGGAACCATGTCACTTTGATATTGGCCAAACCATTGTCACTCGGCAGACGATCCCAGCCAAATTGGGGCACATCAGGCGGCACAGTGAGACCAGTGAGGGTTTTCTTCTCAATCCAGAAGCTGTATTAAATGAAAGATTGTGTTGAAAAATTCTTAGAAACTCATCGTTTTCTTATCAATCACAATTAATGGCAAATTACAAATCGAAAGTGAACAATTTAATTTGAACAGAAAAAAAACAGAGCAAAAAGACCCCAAAGCGCGATAATGTTCTAGATTTCTCTTTTTGTCCGGAAATTCTATTTTTTTTATTTTTTTTTCAATGACTTGCGATCGTAATTACCAGGAATATAAATTTGAGATGTTATCTCTAGTGAAAGCTTAGGTATTAAATCAATTCCGCATTTCAACACTGAAACCAAACATAAATCATTTCCGAGAAAGAGAAAAATGTGTTTTTGCGTGACACACAAAAAACATCCAAATAAATTTATTAATGTTTGAATGCATTTCTCAGGAATGCATTCGAGTTTCTTCAAGAGAGATTATTTTAAGTCAGAAATGTTTAAAAAAAAAAAAGGAGTTACTTACGGTTCCCCTTCTCCCGCTTTCGTTGTCGCCGTGATGTACAGCCGATACTTCGTCTCTGGCTTCAATCCGGCCAATTTGGCCCTGCTCAACCTAGGATCCGTGATATGTGGCTCTCGTTCCATTTTTGTGCTCAAGAATGTTCCCTTCACCTCCTCATAGTAGATCTTGTATCCCTGCAGTTCCCCATTCGGCTGGAGAGGCTTTTTCCAAACCAGCAAGAAAGCCGATGATCCCAGAGGATAAGCGTCCAAGGATTGAACAGTGCCTGGGACGCCCTCTGGCGTCTGGAAGGACAACGTCTCACTGGGTGGGCCATTATAGCGACTATTGTAGACAAGAACTCGGGCAAAGTTCAAGGCATTCGGCGTGCATTTGTCCACAAGTGCACGATTTGAGTCGCCTTTCACGTGAATCTCCCTGAGATTCTCTTCACCCTCACCCTGAGTCCAAACCTGAATTTTATAGCCCTTAAAGTGACCCCTCACGCTCTCCTCAGTGACGGGATTCCAGCTCATCAGAGCCTTTGTACTGTCAGTGACTTGAAGCAGAGTGAAGTTCTTAGGGGCTTCCAGAGGACCTAAAAGTAAGGATTTGGCATTAAAATATGTATTTTTTTTTATCAAATTTATAATTAACTTACGATCTTCTCCTGAATATCCAATGACCGGATTTGCAATGATATTCGCTTCTCCCATTCGATTCACTGCCACAACGCGGATTTTGTAGCGTTGGAACGTCTGTTGATCCCTCACAACCAAATCTGATTGACGCCAATCGGATATTGTCTCTGTATTCATCGGCGCTCCAGGAATATCCTGATTCCAGTACACGCGATATTGGAAGAGAGGCGCATTGTGCTCAATTTCGGGCATCGGCTGCAATAGAACAAGGGAAAACAGTTAGAATTACAATAGCGTGTCTTTGCTAAATAGGTTATTGCCTTGGCTAAACTGAAATTTTATATTATATTTGATTTCTTGAAATCCCAAAACAATTTTTTTCGCGAATTCAATAAAAATGACTCACCGTCCATTTGATGACCAAGTTGTTGGGTTCTGTGCCCTTCCCCTCGACATTGTCTGGATTCTTGTACGGCACATCGGGTTGCGTTGTGCACACATCACTGTGTCCGGATGGTGTGGATGGGCCCACCTTGTTCCACGCAATCACTCTAAATGTGTAATTGGCCCACGGACTCATGAACACGGCGAAAGTGAAATCCGTCGCCGGCACCTTCTCTTGCGCCACCTCCCACGTGTCCGGCGTGAATGAAGTGTTAAACTGGATGGTGTAGTGAAGAATTGGAGCACGATTGTCACCCTGTGGCGTCCACGAAACCGTCGCATCGCGTGCATTGCACACAACATTCAGCAATTGTGGTGGATTCGGTACATCTTGCACTGTAAGCGTTGCCTGGGCGCGCGCCTCATCCAATTCCGTCTTCGCAACGCAAATATAAATGCCCGAATCCAACTCAGTTGTCTTCGAGATGGTTAAAGAATTGTCATTGGTCTTCACAAAGCGTGGTTCACTGTCAAAATCAATCACTTCGCCATCCTTAAGCCACTCAATCGTCAAGTCTAGCGATGAATCCGCCATGGCGTTGCATCTGAATGTGGCCGGAGTGCCAGCAGTGACTTCATAGTCCTCAGGAGCGTCACTAATCTTCGTGTGCTCTTTGACAATCAACGTTCCATTGGCCTCCTTGCTGCCGAACTTATTCACCGCGTAGCACGTGTAATCCCCAGCATCGGCAAACGCCACATCACTTATCTGCAAATCTCCATTATCAAGTGTCTTATACCGGCCACCAGTCAATTCCAAGCCATTCCTGATCCACTTAACTTCGGGCTTTGGAGCTCCAAACACACGACAGACCAGCGTTACAGTTCTCCTATCCACGGTCGCCTCAAGTCTCGGAAGCTCCACAATCTCTGGCGGCAGAGCCAAAACATTCAAGTAGAAGTCCTTGTAAACGTAACCAAGAGAATTGGTGGCGTTGCAACCGTAATTTCCCGTATCCAACTTCTTAATGTCATGAATTGTGATGCTATTAGTTGTCACTGATCTACGTTCATTGATCGGAGACTCCTGAATGGGTTTACCATTGTGAATCCACTTGATAGTCGGCTCCGGAGATCCCGTTGCTTCACAATTGAACGTCACTGTCTCACCCTCAGCTGCATTCTGGATCTCCGGCTCAACGGTGAAGTACGGCGTGGCGAGAACTTGCAAGTTAATCGAGTAAGATTGAGCATTTCCCACCCCATTGGAGGCTTCACAAGTGTATGATCCTGCATCTTCAAATGTGGCATGTTTAATCACCAGCGACTTGCCATAATTACCCTGAGACACTCGATCATTCCAGAAAATCGCCTGTCCATTCTTCGTCCACACCGTTTGAGGTAATGGTGTTCCCCCATAAATGCAATACATCTCAACACGTTTCCCCCTCAGAGCGACTTCATTCTTCCTCGTGACATACTGTTGCTGTGGCGGATGACGATTCTGTGTGGGTGATATTCCCGTCTGAAGCACCTCCAGCAGCACTCGATTGCCCAATTTATACTCATTCCGGAACACCGATGTGGCAGCACAAGCATAATAGTAATCCTCAGACGCATCATACCGTGTCACATTGGAGAACCACAAATTACCCTCCGGATCCAGTGTCATGCGTGAATTATTGATGCTAAGAATCCCACCATCGTAGTTCTGAATCAACCAGTAAACATTGGGCTTTGGCCAACCATCCGGTGGCTGACACTGCAATTTGAAGGGTTGACCCTCATTGGCGGTCAACAACTTAGGCACGTCATCCTTGAAGGAGTTCAATTCCGCCTTTCGCACAAACACCGAATTTGACGTGGCAATTCCATGTTCATTCTCAGCAAAGCACTGATACTGTCCCAAATCCTCATCACGCGGACTCGTGATGACCAGAGTTCCTCGTCCTGGTTGCTGAGACATTCGATCATCGTATGCCTGCCAATCGAATTTCTTGCCGTTCTTTATCCATCGGTATCTGCAAAAGAAAAGAAAATATAGTTATAAAGAATGTTTGGATGAAATTTCATAAAATTTTTCCATTTTGCTATAACTTTTACTACAATTTCGTTATAAAAGTTTAAAGAAAATTAGAAGCTAGGCTTTACAATTTTTTAAACCCTTCACTTCGGATTCCTATAAATTCGATATCTTGTGGAATGATTTCACAACTTGAAAATGGAAAATTCGAAGAAGACTTGAAAGGGCGCCTTTCTTCCCAAAGACTGCCGGGGACACCAAAAGTCACTCTAATAGCCCTGTGCGCGTGTGCGTGCACTGGTCGAGCTACTCTCTCTACGCAACTGAACTCGCCAAGTCATTCATGGAATGTTGGAACTACTCGTTAGTGACTATTGCCCTCGATGAGCCAAATAACTCTTTGATTTGGGAAAATTGTATCTCTTAACTCTAAAATGACTAATTTTCTTCCACAAACTCAATCTGAGAAATGAAGGGTTAAGAAACCTATTTATTTTTAGTTTATCCAGGATAGAATTTTATTGTGAAAACACGGAAAGAGAAACGAAAACGCAACATTTCATCTCAAATTGTGCACACACCAAGTTTGACCTATTAAACTTTTTGGAATATCTTTCTTGATTTTCTATAAATAACGCGCCTCTAGCATAGAATTTCTTGTAATTTTCTCCTCTGCCACTTCTCATTCTCACTCACATTTGGTCTTACATACTGCGGGAGAAAATTGTGTTTTATTCTCGTCAATTGAGTCAAGGTTGCACAACAGGCAATTCTCATCCAGAGAGAGAGAATTATGCTAACCTTCTCTTGGGTTTATATAGAAAAACATATTTCAATCCATTCGTATGCCAACTTGCAAATTTAATCACAATTTTCTCTTACATTATCCCCCCATTTCCCCATCCCTTAATAATCGTCACACTTTTATCCTATATCACTGTATGATAAATATAAAATTTTATTAACTCCCACTGGGCTTTTTCTCCCTCATCTCACTTTTATTTATTTTCCAATAGGAGGAATTTTTATTTATAGTCCTATCGCTATCCGAAATATTTCGGGCAGCTAAATTTAATCTAACATCGAACGGAGAGACAGAAACTGAGATATTCTGGATAGCAAATTTTTGAATACAAGAGAGAGAAAGAGAAAAAGAGATTTACAGAGGCTGTATAGAAAATTTCCTTTTGTCAAAGAAACCCACTAATTTTCACTTTCATTCAATTCTCATTCATTGCAAAATGTTAGACAGTCTCTTTCATTGATGCTGATTTGCATCTTTTGAGCTTTATACAATTCACTCCAGTTTTCTAATTACGCAAATTGTTGGACTTAATCTAGTTCAGAAGTTTCTTTCATGTGACAATGTGAGTAATAGTTGTGTATCATATATAATGATACAGCATAATTATTTTAACAATTTATAGCATTATGTTGGGGGGATTTTTGCAGAATTTCAAATACAAATCTCTATTGAAAATTATCGGCCAAAAACGTTTAATTATTCTAATATTAATAAAACAACTTTAACAAAAATTATAAAAAGAATATCTAAAACTCTGAAACTGATGCGTGAAATGAAGGGTAAACTTGTTCCCTCAATTTTCGATATATTCAATATACAATTGCCAATAAATATTGGTGAATGAATTGCTTCAACAGACATTTTATTGTTGTCGAAAAGATATCATCCAACATGAATGAGAATCGAGGGGTTATAGAGTTGTGAAATTCTGCATAGGGCATGCAGACACAAAAGTTTAAGTCATCTCTGACTGAATAACTTATTGGAATGAAAAACATTTTATATCTAGTCCCATAATCACATCTTTGTGTCACATTTTCTAATCTCTATGTTTATCTGAATGAACTACTTCACATTGCAAGAAAAGAGTTCACTTGAAACACTATATCCAAGTTGGATTTGCACAAAAACTGTAATGGGTATAGATGTTGTCTCTCTGTCACAGAATTGAAAAACGGAAGTGACTATTGCAATAATGTAACCCATTTCAAATGCAATTAAAGAAAGTATCCTATTTGAGACGAAGTGCCATTCTTAGAGAATTGTTTCTTCAATTTTTGTTAAGAAACAAGAGGAAAAAAGCCATAATTCTTGAGCATCTTCCAGTTTTTCTTTTATTATCTCTTCTTTTGCTCCCTCTGGTTAAATGGACAGTCGTCTGAAGGCGTTGTGCTTTAATATGATTTATTTTAATAGAGTCAACCGTCGTCGGAACATATCCAAATAACCCGCACCATTTTGGACTCATTAGACTTCATGGAGGAAAATAAAAGTGCCTCACTCATTCATTTCATCTCTTCTTCTGGCTCCCTCAATTGCTGAGAGACACTCTCCATACATCTCATCTTTAAATATGTATCTACATACATTCCGCAATATGTATCTCTCTTGTCCTCATATGTATAACGCTGGGGCGCACGAGATGTGCCACATTTAATGTTAATTAAATTTTAATCTGATTTGATTTATATGTCACGCACTGAATGGACACATCATTAACTGGGGTGTATGGGTCAACAGCAGTATTTGGCGTAAAAGTGGTAGCCAAAAATTTTAATAATATCAAATCCGAAACAGTAATAATTGTCTATGTTGAGCCTCTACGAGTCCCGTATTTCGTGGGGTCTCTCTTAATAGGATTAAAACATGAAAATTCATTATTAATCCACAAATGATGTGATACATCATGTTGATTTTCATTAAACACCCTCGCACAACATAACACTCTTTTCTCACCCATTCATCCATCACATACTCGCTATACGGTCATCTGTGTACGAATTGTTGGTACAAAACACAAAACATGTTTTCAAAGCTTATGGGGAGAGAGACAATAGAGGAATTCTATTGTGTGTCATGTGTGATATTGGACAGGTGACCAAAATTCTAAAACTATAACAGTGTGACACTTTTAGGCAAAGGGAGGTTTAACCATATTTTATAGAGAAAAACTAGTGAAATATCGTCGAATTTTCACCAAAATAATTTACAAAAACATTGAGGACACTGTGAAAAGTTCATCTAAAGAAAAAAAGAGAAATTGATGCTACATTTTCCACCCAGGAAATATGAATGAAAAATGGCATCATGTAAAATGAAACACCCTCCGCAAAAGTTCCAAGAAACATTCTGTCACAGAATAGATTTATAATAATTGAATACATTGTCAGCAATGCAACTGGACAAATTGAATCCCAGACAAATTTTACCACAAAATTTTGATTATTCTGTCAAAAATATTCAATTTATCACTATTTCATCACGTTCCGCAGCCAAAAATGCCACCAAAATTCACGATATGAAACATATCATAGTGGAATGCAATGTATAGGGATCAAACCAATTACACCGCATTGCAATTTAATAGCCCAAAGCAGGAGAAAATTGCGGAGGAATTGCAGTTTGCATGTCAGCAAGTAATTGTACTATTGCACAGAGAGAGAGATGCATATATAGAGATAGAGCAAATGAGTTGCATTCCAAGAGTGATTAAGAGGAGTCCTTCTAGTCTAGATAGAAAAAAAGAATCCATAAGATGACTCATCGTGATATTCATTTACATCAATTAATGTTAATTAACAGCCAAAGTGGGTGTGTTAGAGGCACAACTTTTCGCTCCCTCTCTTTTTCCTTCAGCCAACAAACAAAATGTGGATGTTTGTGCCCGCCGGCGATTGTCAGACTTTCACCGCCACGAGGGAATTTTATTTAGGACTCTTTTCCACCCTCATACTCGAAACAGGGTGTCCAATATAGTATGAGACTACCAAAGTGCCTTATATTTTCGCATCAATAAACCATATAGAAAAGTACATCAGCTTAAAGGGATTAGGTGAATATAGTTTATTGGATTTCCTATAATTTATTAAGAGACAAATTTTATGCCATTAATCTCCTTTGGGAGATTATTCAATATTGATAAAGGAAAGTTCCTTTTTAGGTAATTGAGTCTTTAAATTGAAAGACAAACACAAACCCTGTCTGAAAGTTTTACTACGAGATAAAATGACAAATTTCCTAACATTTTCAAACTTCAAGACTATCACAATATCCATCTCATTGACCCTTCCTTTTAACTCTTCATCATAACAAATCTAACTTTTAAAATCTATCCAATATATCTCTCATGATGAATAATTCCATTTTGCCAGGACATTGTCCTCAGACTCTTTATAAGATTCTCAAGATCAATATAGCTAGAAAATCCAGTGAATCAACAGATATATGAGAGTAAATCTCTATGGAGTTGTTTTATCCCATGAGATAAGAACATCTCATTTGCTGCAAATCAATGATAATCTTGTGCCAAACGACTGAAACACCCAGTGAATTTTCTTCCTTAGAAGACTTTCGGAGAAAATTGCGATCATATCGAATGTTCCTGTTTTTCGTATTATTTTCCCTTCGCAAGGGGGCTCAACACCCGAGGAAGTAGAAGGTAAATCAAATAGAAATATATATAAGGGGGAGAATTTCCAAGCTTACTCATACACCCTCAAACCCTCACATTTTTGGCTCCCACAAGCCAAAAACTGAGCACAAAATCCACTATAAACATGCAACAGAATTCTTCTTTTTCCAACCATCTAAAACTTTTAACTTGATCGATTTTTTTTCGCTTGTGCAAGCAAAAATGGAGAAAAGAGGAGACACAAGAATGGGGCTGAAAAAAGAGATCTAATATTGACTCAAAGGATAAAACAGAGTGTTGGGAAAGCATGCTGAAATGCAAAAGAGAGGAATTAAATGTGCCACCAACTGTCATGAATTTTCGCCATCTCATTACATTTACCCAAAGCACAATATCGGTGAGTAAATCGAAAATCCCCCATATATAGAGGTGTTTAGAGAGAATATAATTTCAGTGTCGTGTTTACGGATTAGTTTACTGACCCCTCCTCACAAAACTACATATACCACATTATATACGGTGGAAAAGACATAGAAAGAGAGACGAGGATCCATAAAACCATATGGAAAACATTAAACTATCGCCCTCATTCATCATTCCAGAAAGCGACCAATTGCGTGATTCCGCAAGAACCACGCGTATAGGGCTTATAGATCTTCTAAACGAACACAAAATTAATTCCACTACTAAAATTGCCATTGCAAGGTGGATTAATCCAGGTGTCTTGTTAATTAAAATACTAAAATATTATTCTAATAGACGAAATTGAAGGCATTTTCGGAAGTTGTGAGGTTTCCCCGGTTTCCTGCTTAATTTTCAGGGAAAAAGGGGTTTGAATGCGCACCATTTGAAATTGATTATTCCAAGTCATTAACTCTTAAAAGCCGGGAACAATTTGAGATGCAGTCGTGCAAAAGTACTTTCAAGCTCTTGGAATAGGAATGGGCTAATTTAGAGAAACAAAAACAATAAAAACAATTTGTGGGAATTATTTTCAGTTTTCTAGGTTTAAAAAAAATCTGTTAAAATAATTTTTTTTAAAGAAATTTTAATCTAAAATTCCTAAGTAATTTCGGTAATTTCTAATAAAAAGAAAACACCTGGATCAACCCATCAAATGAGAGCTCTACAGGCCGGAATGGATAAGTTTGAGGAAAGAAAAATGGCTTAAAGGCTTTTCTCCCTTTTTGGTTTTAGCCACTAAACACGCGACAATTTAGCACCACATTGACTTTATATCCTCTCCCGCTGGCCACCCACACTCTCCACTGATAGTAAGATGATTCATGAAGCGACAAATATTCTATAGAGAACATCAAACACCTTCAATATAATGGCAACATGAGGCGAGAAAAGTCAATGAGCACAGAGAAATTTTCACCCCATGTGTCTCTACTCTTTAAATGGATATTTTAGTTTGAGGAAAACTACGACAATGTATGGCAAATTTGGGCATATTGCCAAGTGAATTATCCACATTTCTTCTGTTCGTCTCTTGCACTCCGGGCCTTTATTATTTGCGTGAATTGAATTTGGCCTCTAGACAACCGCCAATGGGGCGTCTAATCGCTTCGCGTCTCTCACCGCCCCCCACATAAAATTCACTTTATATTATTTTTCCGATTTCAACATTCTATATAATATGAAAATAAAATGAAGAGGAGGGACACGCCAAGCATGAAACTTTCATGTGAATCAACCCCCCAGTCCACCATATGACGGCTACATGTTCTCCTTATTAAAACGCTTCACTCACTCACCCCCTTCTCTCTTTCTTCAGACTTTATGAAAAGCTCTCTCCCCGCATGATACGACATTTTAAGCAAGAAGTTCATTTGCATATTACTCAGTATTTATCGTGCTTTCCCCCCTTACATTGTGACAATTCCTCCACGAATGGCTTTTAATGCTTGCAAAAACAATATTGCAAAACTCACGGAGCCGTCATATAAAGGGAGTCAATTTCATACAATTAAAATTTTTCTATAAAAATTCACGCTATTCCACAAATTTTTTGAATATTCATGTTGTTTGACAATAAATTAAGAACGCGCGCGAAGATTTTCCCACACTCAATTGCTGTACACGCAAAATTCCATAAAATCCAAACTTTACAATCAAAAGTCAATGGTGTGTAATAATTTAAACACAGTGACAATCAAATTGGTTCAATAGAGGGATTTTCCTGAATGCGCCAAGCAATTTCTGTATTAACAGCAAACATATATAGACTCTGCCTTTGTCATGAAATGAAAATGTGCTCGAAAAGCAATTGCAAAACGGAACCGAGAAGAAAGTTAAAAGAAATCACAACAAACGAAAAAAAAGGCGAGTTTTAGATTTCCTGCTCAACTCCCCCAAGACCCCCCTCTTTGCAGACAAGAGAGTATGTAAACATGAAACATCGCATAATGAAAAGTGATCTCATATCATGTCCACACTTCTTTTGTTGTTGGAAAACGTACACCACAAATATTCCCTATTATATACATGAATTCACTGTGAGTGCAATGTAACTTTTACCCGAAGAAATAGAGCCACCCATAGTGAGTACTTTGTAAGAGAGATCGTTAAAGTGAAATAATATTTAGCAATGGCTCTTGTGGTGCTAAAGACCGAGAGGATGCCATACTGAGGAATACGAGAGACGTGATTGATACAATGTAAACAAGTTTATGGGGGGAACGCATTTTCACTGTCTTTTCCATCCTTAGGGGTTGGTTGGTTGAAGTCTCTTTTCCTGTCAGGAAAAAAATCAATAAGAAAATTTTCCATCCAGAAATAATCCCTCAAAAAGACCGTAAATCTTCACAATCTGCACAAACCCTCTAAAAAATAACGACGTAGGTATTCCTTCCGATTTATATATTTACACCTGTTAAATTTTGAAAGAGTTTTGTGTGTTGGATGGAGCATAAAAAGACAAGAACCGAGAAGGAAAGGTGAAGAGGAAATGTGATATTTTACATCTTTAACTTTAAAGATGTAAAAGCAAAGAGGAGATATTAGGCCAGAATTGGTGTACTTTTGAATGGAAGTACAAGAGAGTACTCGGAAGTGCTTCGAGAATTTTAAAAAAGTTGATGAACTAAATTACTTTTCATCTAAATTTAATTGTAGATAAATTAATAGAACTTGATCTACAATAGCCAAATGAAGATCAGTAGCTTCGGTGGGAGCTTTCTGAGCTTTCATAAATTTTGTAAAAAGCTCTGAAATCAAAATTAATGTGCATTTTACAAATCTGAATAGCTTGTGGAAGAGTTTTGAAGCTTTATTTACTTTGATCTTTTCAAAAAAGACAAAAGTTCATAAAAAAGCTTTTTAAAAGCTCATTTCCTACATCTTTTAAGGAATATTAAGTAATTCTTAAATAAAAATAAAAATTGATAAACTTGGGTAGTATCATGTAAATCTTCTTGAAAAATAAAAATTAAAAAAATATGTAGAAATTTTGCATAAAATTCCAAGATTTCGAAAATTTTGTAAAGCTTCTGAAAATCCCAAAAATTGGCTAAGAAAAGCTAGATAAATTTCAAAACTTTAGCATTATTTATAGAGCTTTTTAAAGAAAACTCCGCAGAAACTAGCGTTTCAAACTTTTATAAAAACACTTTTAAAAGATCCTGAACAATAAAAAAGCTTTCGTATGAATAGGCAAATTATTTGAGCCTTTGATAATTCAGTGAAGCTTTTCTTTATACCTTTTCTGAAGGATTTTCTGAAAATCGGATCACCATTTAAATAACTTATTATCTTGTTTTATCCCGACTCAAATTATTCAACTATACATATAACATTATTTATGTATATAGGTACGTCAATAAGATTTTAAATCAATTGTGAATGCCCATCTGCTATCATTGGCAAAAAGTATATCAAGGACATAAACTTTGTCTTCTCGAGTTTTCTTTACTTTTAACATTTCTCTCTCTCTCTCTCTTCTTGCAAATGATCTTCCACCTCTCTCGCGTTTCACACTCTCTCTGTTGCTATAAATATTGAAAGAAGAGCATTTTATTTATGTATATATAGAGCAGACGAAAATAAATTTACAGATGACGACAGATTGCAGACCACAAAATGCGGAAATAGCAGAACAGCCTCATGAGAAAAATATACAAATGAGTCAACTGCATAAGGTAAACATCTCAAAATTCACAGATAGAATATCTTTCATGAAATAATCTCACCCAGAAAATTTTGCATGTTCGCAAAATATTTTAAATTAAATTGAATCAGACACATGAGATCTTGGATTACAGGAAAATGTTATCTCACAAAAACCAAACACGCACAACACTTTTGAATATCAATGAATTGGATGAATAAAAAAAACTGAAGGAAGAAGCTATTTCAACACATTCGACATGTTGGATGAAAAATCAATTGTGAGCAAACCTTGAAATTATTATTTAAAAGAATCCTTCACTGGCGTGACAAAAGGGAAAAAACGAGTGAGATTGATGTTCTCCCTAATCTCCTACCTAAAAGTGCTGAAAGGCTCCCCGAAAGAGAAAAAAAAAGTGCTGAAGAGTTAATGATAGGAGAAGATGGCAAAAAGAGATGAGAAATTCGACGATGCGAGATACAATCATTAACAGAAATTGACGGTCAGTTTCCCAACCCAGAAAATTAGTACAGCTATAATATATAGCGGGAGAGAAAATGTTGAAAAATCAACAGAATGTGAAGCCAAAGGAAGAGACCTCGAGAGAATTTATCCGAAAAATGTGCCAGCTGTGAATTTTTTTTCTTCTTCTTCAGAGCAAATTGCGAAATTTATGCCTCTCGTCTGGGCTTCCCTTACAAATGCACGAAGCCCGAAATCCATTCTTGAATAAATATATAACGAATTTCTTGCCAGCATTTTTTTTTTCTTTTCAAAAAGTCAGCCGTCTCTCGATAGTCATCCACTTTCAAAACTAACACACCAGCTGCAATATTACTTGTTGGAAATTATTCTGTGAACTTTCTGGCCAAAAGTCTCATATTTTGGCAATAAATTCACCCACAAAACTCACCCGAAAATGAAAGGGGAGGAAAAATAACAGAGGAGTTGAAAGTGATGTCATCAGATTCAATTGAATTGTCACGAAATGTCCTGGACAAAAGGACGAGGCAAAAAAAAACACAAACACTCCCTCACAAACTCTCAACGGCCACTCTCCTCATTCATTCATTCAAGTGTTGGATGAATTGCTGTGCTGAAGAGTTAAATGGAAAGTTGAGCATATGCCAAATGCCTATCAGTTGTAATACGTCTTCCCCTCATCGGGCTCAATCAAACGTCGGAATTTTCCCTTTAATAAATCCCACCGGGCCCAATGTACACGCTCTTCCACTCTTTCACAGAAACCTCCAAAAACTGGGATGAATATGATACGCATCGAACATTATTTAGGGCGACACAAAATCTCCCACCTACCATCTGCAATTGTGGCAAATTGGAAGAAGTGACAAATTCCCTAAATGGGTGCGGGTGCGGGTGGAGGGACAATGCCGGAAAGTGGTAGGAAAATTCAAGAGATGGTGGTGTGGCTGGTTACAGTTAAAAACGAGGGAAAATATGATCATTAAATTGAATGGGGAAATCCTGGGCGAATGTCTCAATTTATTCACGCACTCATTATTATTATTTCAATGTAAAATTTTGTATATTAAAATACCAGAGGATGGTTTACGTACTCTCTTCCCCTCCAAACATTAACTCTGTCTCACTGTTTTAATTGTCTCGCAGGGGAAGGAGTACAGTTCAGGGAGTTTAAATAGAACCATCAGGAAATGATAAGTTATTTAATAAATTAAAAAGAATTTCAATTTTTATTAGCATAGAGGACAAGTTTTTTGGCTGAAACTTGTGAATCTCATTAAAAATTTGCAAATGATGCAAAAAAGCACTAAAAAGTTGTAGATTTTCTACTCTGTTGCTAATGATTGACATTATTGGCAAAATTAGTGAAAAATTGAAGCGATTTGCTTAATTTTACACAAATTTGTTTATTTTGAGTGCAATTGTAAAATATTTATCATTTGTTAGGCGAAATCGGATTTATTTTCCCCCACTCTATCAAATTAACCTCTAATATTTAAAAAAAAAAAAGAATTTAAGTCTGATTTTAAGCTAGGTTTAAGCTTCAGGCTGGCTTAACTTTAAGTCAGATTTAAGCTTAAGTCTGACCTCAAGCTAGGCTAAAGCTTCAGGTTGGCTAAACTGGGCTTAAGCTTCAGGTTGGATTTATGCTTAAGGAATTTTAAAGTTACCTCAGGTTTAAGATTGATTTAAGCTTAAAACTGGCTAGCTTAAACCTTAAGTCTAGCTAAAGGTTAAGGCGAATTCTTAATTCAAAAGAATAATTTTATCCAAATATTTAAACCTAATTTGATAGCGTGGATCTATCTTTAGGCAGTATTAGAGTATTTGAGTCAATTTTATTGATTTAAGACAAAATTGATAGGTATGACCTTAGTTTTTAGCCGAAATATGACCTAATTTGCTAGTTTTTAAGCAAAGTTCATCTGCATTCTTTATTCGCTAGATTTTATATGAATTTTATGAGAAATATAAAGAAAATTTACTCATTTTTAAGCAATTTTGTTGCTTTTCTAGCAAGTTTATGTTTTTATGGACTTTTTACAATTAGAGCCTTAATAGAAAGGATTAATATTGTAACTAATTTCCATCGAATTTTATTTTATACGAGCTTTAAAAATTAGGTACTTTTTCCCATAATATCTCTAATGTTCCTATTCCACTTTCGCACACTGTCCTTGTAGAAATATTTATAAGTTTACTGAACCGAGACATTCTCCTAAATATTTAAAGCTAGAAACTGGCGAAAGACAGTTACGAAAGACAAATGAAGTCAATTTGCAAAAAGGAGGAACGGGAAGAACATTAAATGATTGAAAATATTATATCTACTTACTTTGGATTTGGTTCTCCCTCAGCTTCGCATTCAATGATAAATGGCTTATCATTCTCATTGGTTTGCAATGCCACCTGGAACAGTAGCTCATCTGTGGGTGGTTCCTTAATTATACGCGGCGGTGAATGAACTGAAAAGCAAAATTGCGTAAAATAATAATCATGGTGAAAAGTTATTAATTGATCTCTAAACTCACTCAGTGCATTTGCTGTGAGGAATAGCGCAGCGACAAGACAGAAACTCTGTCGCCACATTGTGACGGACTGCTTTATTACTTCTTCCTAACTCTCAATTTCCTCTCTGACCGAGAGAAAATTTCCCTTACGAGATTCACTTGATTTCTATTATTAATGTATTCGATATGATCAGATAGAGAGAGAGAGAAAAAGATCACTTAAAAAACACTAATATCGCAATTCTTATAATATCGTTGACTTTCTCAGCTTTTCTCACTCTTCCGTCTAAATTACAACACTTTTCTCAAATGGCAGCACAAATTTATTACACTTTTGTAGGGGAGGGGGACGACTAACGATGATTTCTCCTCTTCCTGCAAAGAAATTTTTTGAAAAGACTTGCATTAGAAATTATTAGAATAATCATTCTATATAGAGTCAATTAGCTCTTTGCTCCATCAAATGGAGTTTATGGAAAGTGAGTGACGGTTGGAAATGAGGGCACTTTTTACCACATGAAATTTGACACGATACCCATCAGATCAAATAACTTTTTTATTCTCCCTTTCTTCTCTCACACATCCCACACACCCTCTTACAATCTCCTGACTCACCCTAAAGTAATGACTTTCCAGAACAATGCCTTTCACACTGCATTATGATGGTTTGTAATTCTTTATTTCTTACATGCAACTTTATTTTTTTGATGGTCTTTTATGGTTCTAAAATAATTGTTCTAATAAAATGAGGAATTATCTTGAGAATAGAACCACAAGAGGCACTTCGCGCCTTGCTTAGTGATAAAAAAAAGTAGAAAATGTCGGAAAAATGCAAATTCGAGAATATTGCGAGTATTTTGAATAAATTCAATTACTTTTCACTCTTGCTTCCAGATAATTCACCCTTGAATCGCCTTGAATCTCTATGCTTTCCTCTACCACTTGATATGCCTTTCACTGTCTTTCACAGAATATCGATATGAATTAGAATTGGCCATTTTTAACATCCCCTGAGACACGTGATTGCGAATGGGATGAATTTCTGAGCAACATCGCATTATAAAACACTATTAGAGGAGTCACAAAGCACAAAATATAAATTCTCACAGTATTATTTGACCAGAGAACTACCATCGAGCAACAATTCCCAACTGACAAAGTGCGACACAGCCAATAAACCGTACACAAGACATTTGCTGTCTGCAATAGTTGGCCAACACATCCATTCCCCGCAGGATGTTGAGAGGAAGTGGGACAGAAATAGGAAAAATTGCCAACGGGACGCATGCGTTACTCCGCCAGGACAACCACTTCAAGGATATCCCACAATAATAGTAAAAAAAATATCGCAATTTCGATTATTCCATTGAGTCATAAAGGAAAAAAAAGATAAAAAAAATCTCTCATCAGCTTCACTGACCTATTGGCCCTTCGATCCAATTAGCTTTACACTCGAAAAATTCATCTCAATTGGTGAATGCAATCATGTGGCAAAATGGCAAAGGAAGTATAAAGTAAAAGTGATTTGGAAGCAATCCAAGGACAATAGAAAATTTTCCCGGGGAGTTTCTTGAACCTTTTCCCCGCCATTCGCAATGTTGAGTGAATTTTAAATCAGGAAAATTGTATATAAAATTGATTCACTGCATCGAAACACGAATGATCAATAAAGAAAGGCAGACACAGACATCAAAATTCCTCTTCTCTCTCTCTCTGTCTCAGCTATAATTTGCAATTATTCGTCTGTTGTGTGTGAGAAAATTGATTCACAATCAACTATAACAAAATGGCAATAACCTCTAATTTTCCCATTTTCCACCATATGCTGTGTGTGTGCCTTCTCACAAATGGTTCTTGTGTATCAACACAAGCGAATGAAAGAAGAAAAATGCACCACCACAACCTGGGTAAAAGAACTCAAAATAGAAAAAAATCAATATGTTTTATTTTTCCTTACAAAGCGCGCCTCTCTTCGCACCTTTTTTTTCTCCACCCACCCTAATGAGGCATATAAAAGGTTGTTGAATCATCCCATTGAGAGTGCAAAAGGAAACAACTAGAGCAATATCTGTTACTCATTCTTCATCATTGCGCTCATCAAATGTGACAATTGACATGATTTCGATATGGTTCTTTGAATTTATCTGATCGCAAAAGAGAAACCATTAGAAGAGAAACAGAAGAAAAAAGTAAAATATATTTTTTGATCATTTTGTGCAATAGAAAAATTATAAGATCTATTTTTGATGATGATTTGTCTTTCAAGAGACAAATTGAATAAATTGTAGAGAGTTTGACACCAACACATCACATGTCAGTATTATTAAGAGAATGTAAACGGTTATTTGCTAGTAATTTCTTGTTAATTTTGCAATATGATTCAGAGTCAATATCTATGACTGAAGGCATGATCCAAACCATCAAAATAGCTAAAAATATTTGGTCAAAGTGGATTTTAAAAAGAAAAAGAGTAAGCCCGAAAGCTTAAGTTACTCTTAAACTTTAAACCTTGCCTTAAAGTTTGAACAAGATTTAAACTATCCATTAAATTTAAGTTAACCTTAAGTTTTAGGTTAGCTTTGAGCTTTAGGTCAGTTTTAAGCTTTAAGTTAACCCTAAGATATAGCTATTGCCTTAAACTTTAGGCCAGCTTTAAGCGTTAGCCTAGCCTAGACTTTAAACTAGTTTTAAAATTTAAGTTGGGCCCTTAACTTTAAGATTTAGCCTAAAACTTTAAGTTAAACTTAAAAATTTAAGCTTGTCTTATGCTTTGCATTAGCCTTAAGTTTCGTTAAGTCAACTTTGAGTTATAACCTAGTTTTCAGGTTTAGGCTAGACTTTATCTAAAGACTTATCTTAAAGTCCTGAAGTTAAGCTTTAAGTTTTAAGCTATACCTTAGCTTCTCGCTAGATCCTGCACTAACAGCATAAAATATTATATTTTGAAAATTATAAACTTTGTAAATTTGTTGAAAGTATTTTGATTAATATTTTTGAACAAAGATCAGTTAATTCCGAAATCTTAAGCAAAGAATGGAATGATTTTGCTTATGTGAAATTTTTTAGGTTCTAGCGTAATAAGTTGTTAACTTATTATGATAATTTTATTTATCATTAAGTAACAAATATTTTTTTGAATTAATGAAAAACTAATTAACGAATTTTAATTCAGTAATTATTCTCATATAGCTGTGACTCTTTTTGGGCAAGCAAGCAAAATTTAATATTTAAAATATTATTAAACGCCTTCTTTAGCATATCGCACTAAATGCAATGAAAACAACAGAAATGTGTGAGAATATTTCAGTCAATAGATAATAATTCTACTATTTTTTTCCAATTGTGCATAGTTTTCACTTTTTATCAAGCACACACTGTAGAAACTGAATTAATTATCCATTACAATATTTTCTTTACAACTTCTATATCACTATCACATAGTTTTACAACCAAGTCAATTGTTCTCAATTCTAATTTAATTACCGACAACGAGAGGGAATCGAATAAATCATATGTGTGATTCAGAGAAATTGATGAAATAATGAATTTGCAAACATTAAAACCGGCAAGAAATATTCCACATTAATTATGTAAGTCGATGATTTAATTGTCAGAACACTAGCTACCTAATAGTTAGAGAGCAATTAAATTGTGAATGCCAGAGCTCTCTCGTCGAGCAAAAAGACTTTTCCACTTGCGAATATAGAAACACTTAAGAGAGAAGGAAAAGGCATAAGAAAAACCTATATTGGAAAGTCAACAGACATGCTAAATTGTTTTCAATTTACTCTCAACTAATAAGGCCAAGACAATCTTCTCCGTCTGTTTGAGAATTTTTCCTCACAGTGAGCGAGAGAATTATTAAAATGTAACTGTTTCAGACGCTACAAAGAGGTTCACCAAGAGATGCAATTGCAGGCATTCTTCATCGCCATACATTTTGCTTCTCTATAACCTGTTAATAGAGGAAGAAGAGAAGAAGCTGAAAAGAAGCGCGAGATAAAGATTTCTCACCACATACAAAACTCCTCGTTCGGGAGAGACACATTAAAATAATCTTAACGAGACTTCTCATTCACAATTTATGAAGTCACTCTGAATTATTTTTGTATCGGAAAGAACCATTTCCATTGCTGCTCTGCATTCTCATGCTTATTACAACTCCGAGTGCAATTAATTTATTTTTGTCATTATTATTATTCTTATTTGTTTTATTGTTTAGAAAAATTTCTTCTCATTTAATTACTATTTACTTTCATGGAAATGACTTTCAAGCACGCAGTTTTTTTTATGAATAACATCAGGAATGATAGAAGAAAGTTATATCTACCTATTGTTGATTCTAAAGAGAATTCACTGAATTATTCAATTTCGCTAATAAGTTCTCTTTGAAGATGTTTTTTAAAGCCTCAGAGTCATTAAAATTTCCTTCTGGCTTAAGAAAACCCATTTAGTGACAATTTAATCTTCTCATTCCGCTAAAAATATCCAATCACCATTTGGAAGCAATTTAGTCAGCATAAGTTTCACAAGAGCATTTACAATTAATCAAATATCAAAGAAATCTCTCAAAAAAACTTTCTTAATATTGCTCTCAATAAACTCAAAATTTCACCACTTATAAATTTGGATCATTTGAACTCTCCCAAGAAACGTATTTTTCAATGAATATTGAATTATCTTCTTTGCTTTTCTAGGTTTTCATGGAATTGAGTCAATTTTTGCGAAAGCAATGATTAATCTCTAAAGTGAAATAAAAAGAAAGATCAGCAGTTATTCATTTATGGACATTGCTTTTGCATAAGAATGTTTTTTTCTTATTTCGAATTTGATTTGTGAGGGTTTAATTAAATGCAAAGAAGTTTTTTTTTTATTAAACACGCTGGAATGCTTTTTTACTAAGTTGCATTATTATTCATGGACAAGTGGTATGAGATTGGAAAACCAAGAAATATTTTGGAGATTTTGAATTTTAAACGAAAATCGAAATTTTGCAGAATTTTGAACAATTTTACAGAGATTTTTGGGCAATTTGCGTTTTGATCAATTTTTGATTTTGAAAAAAGAACAAATCGTCGAATAAGACGAATTCTTTAAAAGAAATAAAAAAAACCATCAATACAAATGTCTTTTAGACATTTTAATATATAACTTCCTTTTAAGAAAAACTTTAAAATCTTATCAAGGACTTCCTTTGAAGTAGAACAGGACTTTTCTGTTTCTTTTGAACCAAAAAACAAAAAAATTAATAAAATCTTTTCAAAAATTTTAAAATTTTTCATAAACTTACAATATTATGTCCAAGAATTACCGAGACTTGAAAACTCCCACATTTTCCTCAATTGTTTTCACTTTCCGATTTGATCAACTGCCTTGATTTTGTATTAATTTTTCTCCTACAAATATTTGTTTCCTATTTCCCAAAAACTTCCTATTCTCTGATCAATAAGAATCGTACAGGACACGGGATTCCAATATGAAATCCTTAAACCTACAAATCTTCCACTATAAGGATTACCAGGACTTCCCAGGAAGCCTAAGAGGACGTGAGCCAAAACCTTCCCATTTCAAAATAACAAATTCCTCAAATCAATTTTCCCCTGCGATCTCAAAAGCGCTGATCGTAAAGCCTCCCATGGACGTTGTAAAATTCCTCGCAGTCTTTTATGTGCCAAATCGATCACTTCCGACCTAAGCAGATGTGTCTGTTTATTTGTTCAGGACAGGCCGGTGTCCGACTGTGCCGCCTTATCATCCCAACTCCCCCACATGAGATTGTCTTGGGCTGCTAAATCTGTCGCGAGATTGCTTGTTTAAAGTCATAAATATTGAGGCAGAAAGTGACGCAACTGCTGCCTATTCCCGAGCACCGATGAGATCACGGACGCAGATTTAGAGGGACTCACGGGTCCTGTCCCGGCATCCCCGCGCCCCCTCGGGGGTCACTCGGTGTCCGCGAATGGCCACAGAGCGTGTTTTTTTATGCCTCCATGACGTCATCAAAGTGTGTTCTGAGGTAGCTCGCGAGAGGAGGAAAACGCCCATCTCGCCACGACGAGAGAAAACCCACCCAGATGCCCCCAAAAAGCGCCCCCGCAACCACCGAGCAGGTCACAGACCCGAGAGATGGGGGGCGAATGTGCCTGGAAAAGTCACCCACCTGCAGTGATGAATCCTTCGAGGCAGAAGAAGAAAAAAAAAAAGGTGACTCCGTTGAGGGCTGCTCTGGAGGCAAAAGTCACTCTTTTCTCTGCACTTTTAGCACTTGCACATTGCACTATCGATTATTTCCGTGTCGTATCACCGGATGCACTGATATTTCACAGCACTGTGCCTCGAAATGGATTTTTACCCGTGAATTTCGGTGAAAACTGTTGGGAAAAATGTTGGGCGCGGTGTGTCAATCAGCCATCTTCGCTGCTATGTTAGTGGGGCAAAATTTCACGAAATCTAAACTCGCCGTTAAAGTTCAAGTGAAATTTTCGAAATCTTTGTGTGACGGAAAGTTTCATGTTTCACGTGAAATTTTCAACAGTTTTTTTTTTAAATTTAACCAATATTATGACTAGAAATTTATTGAATAAAATGTGTTAATTCTTTTGTTTATTTATAACATAGGTATTCAGACGAATAGTAAAATTTTGTTAGAATAACATAAACGTTTTTACGAATAGTTTTACAAATTATTTCTTTAACCCTTCGTTACCAACAATGCGCATTTTTTTATTGTGTTAAACGATGATCAGATCTCTCACGGCTCTCACCAATCGTATTGCTGTGAATTTGGGCCATTTTCTTTTTTAGCAGAAGTGACTCATTATCTGGTTTTTTGAATTCCCGCTAAAGGAGATTTATGTCTTTCATGAAGGAACTGTGAGGAGCCAGGACATCATTCGACAACAAATTGGCCGTATGGCTGTAACAGCTGGAATTCCATAGCTTCAGCTCTTCCAACCGAGGTCCCGCGATGTTCTTTCGGCTCGGCAAAAAATTTACAGTAGGTTAGCCGGATCATTTTAATGAATTTTTTGAAGATAGGTTTTTCGATTAACCTGAAAGGCAGGTTCTCTTCAAAAAATACCGCCGCCAGTGCCTCGCTAATATGTCTTGCCTCCACTTCATTCAGATCATCCTCACGAGAAGCTGAGTTCTTGTTTTCACCTGGTGTCCCTTGCTCCATCATCTCGCTCAACTCATGTTGCTTCTGTACATATGTTAGGTACCTGATAAATAAAATGGAAAGAGAGAAATGATAAGTCTCCTGCCCGTGTCCGGAAAGCCTCTAACACCAGGCACATACTTGGGTACACGCACTTTTCATGGGGAGAATAAGTCACCTGATAGAATAAAAGAAAAAAGAATCAATAAGTCTCCTGCTCGTGTCCGGAAAGCCTAAACTAATCTAATGAATCACCTGAATAGGAAAAGAAGATATTGCACCTGGTTCGTAAGGCCAAATGTTTTTCCCCTTCTGTAGCAACGTCTCTCAACAATTTGTCTCTGTATGCCATCAAAATAAAAAGATTAATTTTTCACTTATTCACACCGTGTGTTCAAGAAGGGTTAGGTTAAAAAGAGTGACATGACGGAAAGTAGGTTGTGAAGTTGGCGGCATTTCATGTTGATAAGATTCCCGCGCTTGGATAAAGTTTAGAATTCCGGAATCTCTTTAGAGGCGGACAGGCGGACTCACGCTGAACAATTATCTTTTTTATTTAGTAGTCGTTTTCTTGAAATTTCCTTTGAAATATAGGCAGGCGGGTGGAAATATAGAAAGATTGTTTTCAAAATTTCACAAAGAATTACCAAAGCCTAAAATTTATGAATTCTCATTTCGCCGTTTTCGCCACTTCTTCCTTGGCACTAGTGCCACCACCCGGGTAAACTCACCGGTGAGATGTCAAAACTGCCGATTTCTTTGGAGCTTCGCGAGTGAGATATATTTTACAATTTCCCCCATTTATTGATCATTTTCCACAGAGTTTTCCACTCTTTGGCAAGAAGTGAGTGCCAGTGTTTTGGACGACAGAGAAAAAGAAGATTTTGGCTGAAGATCCAGCTGAGTAATTGCGCGACAAAACTCCGCGTCTATCTGGCCATTTCCCACCAATTGCGGTGTTTTTCCATCCAGGAAAATGTCTCATCACTACATAGTGACCGCTCAGAAGCCCACAGCGGTAACAGCATGCGTGACAGGTGAGTATCTGGGGGCTTTGGGGCGATTCCCGGACTCTCGAGTGAGGTTATGTTTTTGCGCCTGTAGGAAATTTCACATCCCCTACCGAGTTGAACCTCATCGTGGCGAAAAACTCCCGCCTGGAGATCTACATGGTGACACCTGAAGGCCTCCGGCCAGTCAAGGAGGTGGGCATCTACGGGAAAATTGCCGTGATGAAGCTCTATCGACCGGCAAATGAGACGAAAGATCTTGTTTTCATTCTCACCTGCCGATACGATGCCATGATCCTGGAGTGTCGCACATCCGCCACAGGAGAGCTGGAGATCCTCACGAAGGCGCATGGGAATGTGGCGGATCGTGTGGGAAAGCCCGCCGAGACGGGAATCCTGGCGGTGATTGATCCCAAAGCGAGAGTCATCGGGATGCGTCTCTACGAGGGATTGTTCAAGATCATCCCATTGGATAAGGAGACGAATGAGCTCAAGGCCACCAGTATACGTCTCGAGGATATGCACGTGCAGGATCTTGAATTCCTCTACGGCTGCACGAATCCCACTCTCATTGTGATCCATCAGGATCTCAATGGGCGACACATTAAGACGCATGAGATTAATCTGCGGGATAAGGAGTTTATGAAGGTGGCGTGGAAGCAGGAGAATGTCGAGACGGAGGCATCAATGTTGATCCCTGTTCCCACACCTCTTGGAGGCGCCATTGTCATTGGCCAGGAGTCGATAGTGTATCACGATGGGAATAATTATGTCGCCGTGGCGCCGCCAATCATCAAGCAGAGCACCATCAATTGCTACTGTCGCGTGGATAGTAAGGGACTTCGCTACTTGCTCGGCAACATGATGGGCAATTTGTTTATGCTCTTCCTGGAGACTGAGGAGAACTCCAAGAAGAATCTCTACGTCAAGGACCTCAAGGTGGATCTTCTGGGTGAGATCTCCATCCCTGAGTGCATTACATACTTGGACAATGGTGTGCTGTTCATCGGCTCACGCCATGGGGATTCGCAGCTGGTGAAGCTCAACACGGTGGCCGATGAGAATGGCGCATATGTCGTGCCGATGGAGACTTTCACGAACCTCGGACCCATCACGGACATCTGTATTGTGGATCTAGAGCGTCAGGGTCAGGGGCAGATGATCACGTGCTCGGGCAGTTTCAAGGAGGGATCATTGCGTATCATCCGGAATGGAATTGGCATCCAGGAGCACGCTTGCATTGATTTGCCGGGAATCAAGGGATTGTGGGCCCTCAAGGTGGGCATTGATGACAATCCATATGACAATACTCTCGTGCTGGCGTTCGTGGGTCACACCAGAGTGCTCACGCTGACGGGGGAGGAGGTGGAAGAGACAGAGATTCATGGATTTCTTAGCGATCAGCAAACTTTCTACTGTGGAAATGTTTCCTTTGGACAGGTATGCCAATTTTACACTGAACTGATGGGTTGGGTCTCGGATAAATAATAGGCTTTTACTAAAAGACTTTGGGTTTGTGTCTCCACTATGTATAGGCCTATAGGTGAGTTAATTTAGTTAATTTTTATTTTATTTTCGGCTCATTTTTGGAAATTTTAAGGCTGAAATGATTTGTACTTAGCGAAGACACAAACCTAATGCTACTGAAACCCTATTTCTGATGGATTTTGGGAATTTTAGCCAACTTAAGTATGTTGAATTGAAAGCCAAAGAGTTTTGATTAGAATTTTCCTGTGAAATATGCTTTGATCTGGCGATTTTGAACTCAACAAGACCACCGGAATCCAATTTTCTCGCCATGCTGTTGGAAATACTCAGCGGTTTATCGTTGTTGGAAGCTCTTATATAATGAGATTCGTGAAACATAAAAGAGCATTTCTTTATCGCTAAAGAGTGTTATGAGTGAAGAGAGTAAATATTTTCCTTGGATTTTATAATTTAAATTTCACATAAAAACGATGACATATTGAATGAAGAGAAAAATGTAGTCAATAAACGGTTGACAACAGGTCTGTGTAGAAAATGATAATACAATTTAGTAGCTTTAATAGCGAGATTAAATATTTTAAGCACTTCAACAGACCTGAAACTAGCCAAAACACAACCCGAAAATGGGTTTGTGTCTTGACTAGCTCCAATACTAGAGTAAATTGTGTTGTGATTTGTGTCTCCGCTATGAAAGGACTGTTTACACAAAGAAGGCTTTTTAGACATGTTGATTTATTTTCGGAAAATTTTAGTTCACTATAGAAAAGAAGTCAAAAACAGAAAAGAACAATTCTTTTTCATAAATCAGCTCGGCAAAGAAGCCTATTGACTCGTCTAAATACGAAAAAGGAAATTGTTATTTTATATTTTCGGCACCTTTTTTGTCAACTTCAACCTATTGCAAATAAGGGATGTTGAAAACTAAAAATGAAAGCTTTGTTTCATAAATCAAATCACCGAAAAGGCCTATTGACTCTAAATACCTAAAAAGAAATTGTTCTTTTACGGTTTCTTTTCCGTCAATTTCAGTTATCTTATCTAGAAAGGAGTCGAAAATAAGAAAAGAATCATTCTCTTTCATAAATTAACTCATTTGAAAAGTCTATTGACTCATTTAAATAGGCCTATTCATAGCGGAGACACAAACTCACTTTCGACTGAGTTTAGGCTATCTTCAAGTTATCTTCAAATTAATTTTAAGCAACTGTTATTTTCTGTTTGCTTTTCCAACGCTATGGTTTTTCCTAAATATTTTACTCAAAAGTTTTCTGTTAAAATTTCATGAATTTCTTTGCTGTAGCATTTCCCTCACGGACCTGTAAGTCCATAAAGTGCAATATCTAATTTTCATGCATCTTATATAGGTAATAAAATGATACCCTCCACTTATCACAATATGCCAGTGATAAACTTACAACTGATGTTAAATCCCAATTTATTACTCCCCATTAATCTCGATATAACATCTAAATGATGTCATTCCCGTGAATCAAATGACTCATCATTAAATTGAAATTAAAATTACAAGTGCGCTTCATTTGGGGCTGATTTATTATGTTATTTGTTTTTGTCTGTGCAGATCATCCAAGTGACGCCGGTGACGGCGCGTCTGGTGCAGGCACACAGCCGAACACTGCTCAGCGAGTGGAAGCCTCCTGGTGATCGACGGATCGGCGTGGTGGCTTGCAACTACTGCCAGCTGGTGGTGGCTTCCGCGTGCGATGTTTACTACATTGAGGTGTGCGAGGGGGCGCTAGTGCAGAAGGCTCAAGTGACACTGGACTATGAGGTGGCTTGTCTGGACATTTCGCCGCTGGAGGAGCGTCAGACGCGTGCAGATCTCGTAGCTGTTGGCCTTTGGACGGACATCTCGGCTTGTGTGTTTAAATTGCCCAATCTTGAGTTGCTGCATACGGAGAAATTGGGCGGAGAAATTATTCCCCGGTCAATTCTGATGACCTC
>CAKKOB020000706.1:0-38686 GCA_918844115.2 Phlebotomus perniciosus | reverse complement strand
GTCGACTATAGCGCCATCTTGTAATTTACCCCCACTTATGTACCTTTGCCGAAAACCGCAAGTCTCTATCTATAACGGTTCTCTCGCTATAACAATTCTTCGGCGGACGGCCGGACGGACGGCCGGCCGGAAAAATCAATTTTTAGCCACCCACTTTTTCGTGATCAGTGAGACCCAAAACACCCCCCACCCCAATCTCAGACCGGTCTGACCACATTGGTATTTTGTGACGACCGCAATAGTGGAATCTGTAAGAATTCCACTAAAAACCAATAAAGTTTGTCATTTACAAAAGTCTTTGCTAGAGCGGTTGTTCTTCTTGTTAGCTGATTTTTTAGCTGTAATTTTTTCCAGAATCACAGCTTATATGATCGGTCTACAATCAAAGTTGCTCCAATCACCCACAATCGCCATTTTTAAACACCCTCTAAAATCAAATTTCTTAAATAGATCGACTCCTATGGCTTGGATCGATTTCAAATTTTAGTATGTTGCAGTCCAGGTCGAGACGTTTCCAAAACGGAGTCATAATAGATCTTAGATGTAGGCAGATCCTAGATACATATTAGGGTCCAAAATGTGAATTTAAAATGCCCATATCTCCGGTTCTATCTATCTCCGGTGCGTTACAAATTCAAAAATTTGACAATTTTAAATAAAAGCATTATACTTGTCGTTCAAATTGAAAAATAAACTGGAAACATAACTTAAACTGTTTAGAGGTCTTTAGCAATTTTAATTAACATTGCAAGACCTTTTCAATGATTCCAAATTGTATAATAACAATAAATAAAAAAGAAAAGTAAGAAGATACAAGAAAATCAAAAGATAGAGGAAGGAAGACTGACTATATTCAAAGTTTTCGAACTCAAATGTAAAACATTTTTTGCATAAAAAGTTCTTAAATGATTGAAAAGTCGTTGAGAAAATTTTCAGAGCTTCCTTTAGAAAAAAGTTTTAGGTAAACAATTTGGCAATTTAAAATCTAAGCATTAGATTTACTGTTAAAATTGTAAAATAAACTTGAGGTTTGGCTCAAATCATTTTGTGATCTTCTGCGAAGTTTCAGGTCATCAAAAAACCTTTCTATTTTGTTCAAATTGTATACTAAATCTAATAGTAAACTAAAAAGTAACAGATAAATCAATAAAATAAGGGAAGGGAGGGCATGTTTTCCTCTTATATTGTCCTTTTCCCGTTATTTCAATAATCTTACTCCCACAAATTGTCTCCCCACCGTCTATTGCCCAATTGTAAATTTAGTGTTGAGGTATTTTTATTTTTTACCCGCAAAAATCCACGGGAATTGCTCTCCCACTGACGAGAAGAGAATCACAAGGAGATGGAATTTTGAAGAACAAAGTGAGGCGCCGCACGCAATATTACAATTTAATAATGACAGAAGTATCCAACCTAAACCACCAACTCTTCTTTAATTTAATGCCACAGCTCGGATCATTTTCGGTATAAAAATTTATCTCAAACGAGAGATGTGTGCAGTTTTATTGACGACATAATCATCATAATACACAGTAAAGTCATTCGCTTTTGGAATTAAATGGCCATACAATTTGGCGCAGCGGGTTTTTTGGCGTGTTGTAGGAGTTTGATGGGGAGACTTTCTTGTCTCGCCACAATATTTATACATTCGAGAGGAGGCTCTAATCTTGGCAATAATATAATTGGCACCTTTGCAGATCGTGCCTTAGATGAGATTGTGAGGTGGTTCCGTGCAAAGGGTTATTTTTTTGGTCTCTTTCAAAATATCGGTGGATCTGGGCATTAATTAGAGGGTCTCTTTTCTCCAGCGAGAGATCTTTTCCATGAGATCTCATGACCGGGAATTCTATACACCCACCCGGAATCCCAAGGGAATTGTCTGGCGTTGAAATAAAGAATTTTTTGATAAATCTCAAAATTGTTTAAGAGATCATGATGGGTAACAGACGTAACAGAAAAAAACCAGAAGCTGAAGAGTCAATTTCAAAGTCACAATTTAATCAAATTAAAATCCTCTATCCTCTGCAATCGTCTGAATTGCAATGCCGAATGATTCTTGCTGACCTGTTTTTTTTTCAACTGCGGGGAAGCCTGAGAGATCAAGTGGGGTAAAGTCTATAATCACAGCCGCGAGATTTACCCCAAATGCCAATTAATCAAAACATAATAATACATCACATCTTCCCAAGCCCCAAATGCCACACGTGAGCTCCAGAGATTCGTCTTCACTGGAATTTAAGCAATTGGACTTGAAGGTTTTATTTTTTATGCGGAATTGCTGAAGAGCATTTTTATGCCTCATCTCTGTGGACTCTGAGGCTATTTTGGCACCCAGCATAACACCCCACGGCGGGGTCCATGCTCTTGTGATATCACTCTGGATGGGGAGAGACCCCCAAATGTCTGGGGATACGATTTTTGGTATGTCTTGTCCTGAAGGCGATGAATCAATTATATGGTTTGCCGCTGCGGCTGCCTGAATTACGCAAAACTGTCATCTTGTCGGGGCCTTAGAGGTGATTGCCGCCGAAACACAAATTAAAACATTTCATCAATCAATACTAAAGCACGTGGTAATAATAGTTGTTAAGAGGGTAGAAATTATACCAATTGAAAACGCTCTGTCCAATTAATGGTGAAAAATTCTCCCTCAGCCAATAGTTATATGGGAAATTTGAACCATTACAATCTCCTAATTAGAGAGTCTGTTTTCGCGAAGTTCGTGTTTTTTCTTCTTTTGAGACGTGAGAATAGACGAGGGCTGAAAAAAATGCTCAAGTGCCGTAATCCAATATTGATACTCTGATGTACCTTTGGAAGTCGAGTGAAATCTGAAGGATCTCAGCACGTGACCAGTCATTGAGCTTCATGTTCCATTTGATGGGCTATGACTCAAGTGGTTAATGGGGCTCTTATGAGACTTGGTAGGTTTATAAATCACAGATGTTGTAATGCACTGAGATTTGAAAAAATAAAAAGTCTTCAACCAAAGATTTTAGTACGTTTTTCTTAATAATCCAAGATTAATGGGAAGACCTAGGGATTTTATTAAAGTTTTTTAAAGATAGAAAAACGATTAAAGTTAGGCTTCTGGTATATTTTTCAATTTAAAGATTTTTCTAATGCTTAGATTTACAAAAAAAACATTTTTAGATAATTCTAAGGATTTTCTGTCACGAAATGTTTAAAAAATTGTTAAATATCTGACGATTTTGTTAGATTTCAAGCGTTCAGAATATGCTATAACTGTTTAAACTTAAATACATTTCAAAAAACTTTAAATCAGGATATCTCGAGAACCGTTCGACCGATTTTCATAAAATTTTGATATGTTGTTAAGTTCGAAATAGGCTCCACAAAACCTAAGGATATGTCAGAGTGCCTAATTCGTTAAGTACTTGAAACAAGGCCATGAACATTTTCTAATAAATTTTCTCAAAAACAAGATTCTTAAACATTCTCTTTGCCTTTTCTAATAACTTTGGCCTGCAAAACATTCTCTTCCCGATAACTTTAAAAAAAAATGTATATAATATAGTATACATATAAATTTAAACGGTTAAAACATTACGCAACGAACTTTAAATCTGGATATCTCGAGAATCGCTCTACCGATTTCTATAAAATTTTAATATGTTGTTGAGAACGACATAGGCTTCAAAAAACCTAAGGATATGTCAGAGGGCCTAATTCGTTAGGTACTTGAAACAAGACCCTGAAGATTTCCTAATAAATTTTCTTAACAACAAAACCTTTAAACTTTCTCTTTGCCTTTTCTAAAAAGTTTGACCCGTTTGGCCTGCAAAACATTCTCTTCCCGATAACTTTTCAATGCTTACCATTTATTTTCCTAACCATCACTGGTTGAGTGACGTGGAGGTGGTTGAGTTTATTAAATAAATACTCAACACTCAATGGAAAATGGATAAGTTTCAGGCACGTGCAACTCATTTCCCTGGCCTTATTGGCAACATTTTCCACGCTCATCCGTCAATGGGGTGCAGTATGCACATGCTTAATATCGGCGGCGTCATAATTCTAAAATTGACCTCTCAACATAATTACGGGTTATGCACATCTTATGGGTCCGTGTTTCGAAAAATAATGTGAATTTTCACTTTGTCTCTTGCCTATAATCCTGCGGTGAATTTTTACTTTCGATCGTCGCCAAGAGGGAAATTCTGCACCACCGTGAGTGCTCTTGAAATGCACAAGAGATAGAGATCATCTCTTGGGCGAGTGTTCATCCCATTATTTGTGGCAAAAGGCGAAAGCGAGGGTCTCTCTCGAATGAGGGCCTCTTGGCCAAAATCGAATTACAGGGTTAATATTCAAATTTAAATTATAACTTTTGAGATCTATACGCTACATGAAATAGGACTTCCCCCCGTCTTTGTTGCTAACTCTGCATGAGGGAAAATTCTCATTTTTATCCCCTTGCACGGGAAAAGATGCGGAGCTTCAAGTCTTTTAATCGATATTTAGGATGAAAATTCACTTTGCATCGGTACGTTTGACAATTTCCAAAACAATTTATTTTTGCATCCATGCGTAATCGAGAGAAATTGCATCAGCAATTTCATCGCAACCCCTTTGATGATGTGACTTTTCCGAATGGAAAAATTGCAATGAGAAAAGTGCGTGCAAGAGAAATTGCAAATTGCGCGCCAAGATGACATGAAATGGTAGAAAATTGTCTCTCGGAGGCTTCGGCACGAGAGAAGTGGCTGACGTCCTGTCTTCTGGGCATCAATTGTTGATTCCCAATTGCTTTAATATATCCAAGGATTGAGGGTATTTTTTACGCAAGAAAGACGTAAATTGTGACACGGCAGGAAATCGTGCAAAGACGCACAATTTTAAAGTATAGGGTAAGGTAATGGGAAAGGCTAGGCTATATATATTGTTCAATATTTTAATGCTTTGAAAGCAATTAAATTATAGATAATGATAATATTAATGCTTTAATCAACTTCGTACTTCCGAAGAAGTGGTAAAAAGGAAAAAATTGAAATATCAATTTTTTAAAGTAGACTAATTTTAGGAAATTTTTACAGCCTTATTTTAAGTACTTAACGAATTAGGCCCTCTGACAAACCCTTAGGTTTTTTGAAGCCTAATTTGTTCTCAACAACATATTAAAATTTTAGGGAAATCGGTAGAGCAGTTCTCAAGATATCCTGTTTTAAAGTTTTTTGTTCTATTATTATATTAATCTTTATAATCTTCTTAATCTTTTATTGAATTATAGGTAATAATAATATTGTTTTAATCAACTTTGAACTTCTGAAAAGGGGGTAAAAAAATTAAATAAATAAAATTTTTAAAACTAGACTAATTTTTAGGAAATTTTCATGGCTCTTTATCAAGTACTTAACGAATAGGCACTCTGACATATCCTTAGGTTTTTTGGAGCCTATTTCGATCTTAACAACATTTCAAAATTTTATGGGAATCGGTCGAGCGGTTCTCGAGATATTCGGATTTAAAGTTCGTTGCGTTTTGTTTAAAAACCGTTTAAATTTAAACGGTTTTAGCAATTCTAATCTCATCTATTCTAACAAATTTGTCAGACATTTAATTGTTTTTCAGACAGTCCGTTGCTTTGAATACATAAAATACGTTTCAAAAAACTGTTCTTTTTTTGTATAAATTAGTGTTAGATAATCGTTCAAATTGAAAATAAACCTGAAGTCTAACTTTAATCATTTTGTCATCTTTTGAAGAGTTTAATAAAATCTCTAGGGCTTTCCATTAATCTTGGATTTTTATGAAAAAACCTATACTAAAACCTTTAAAAAATGGTTTTTCTCAAAACCTGGTGATACCGAAAGGGTTAATATTATGTCCAACGCACAGAGGCCTTAACAAAGCTTATCTTTTGACTTTTTCTTTAACTACTAAACAACTATTCTTTGTGGCATTGCCAGAGAAAGCCAAGGCGGTTCCATCACAGTCCATCAATTCTAATGCTTTTCCACAAATAGCTCTGCGGCCAATTATGTCCATTAATAGCTGTTTACACCATGTCTCTTGCCTGTGCTTGGGCATGATGATTGAAGGCCCGATAGCAAGTGCCGCCTCGCGACGTTCCCGTAGAAGGAGTGACGAAGTCATTGGATCGCCCATTAGTTATTGAGTCACCGTGGCGCGAGTACAAATGCACAAGAAGTCTCGAAAGTCAATGGGGATGCCGCTCAAACGCCAGTCCCGCCGCAGGAGACTCCGCCATGGACCGACGGGAAGTCTATTAACCACGCGTGCCGACCCCCATCGGGGAATACCTATGTCTTTATTATCCATGACTTCATAATTTATTCCTTTTGTGAATGCGCCCAACTTTGTATTTGTGAATGCTGGGCAAAAATTTTGCACATCTTCTTAATTCAATTTTTGTTCAACCTCTTCGCAAAATTTAATTGATTCCGCGCGTCCAACAAATCCAACCAGAGTGGACAAAGAAGACCCTCGGGATTTTGCGAAACGAGAGGGTGTATAGTAAAACCACAAAGTGTCACAGAACAAACAAGTCAATCCCTTCAATTGAAAATTGCACTCCGGAAAATTCGCACTGTTGGTTCAGGGGACGCGTGTGGGTGTTTGTCTGTGCGTGAGTTTATTGGAAGTCACACTGGCGAAAGAGTTTTCCAGCAACCATACTATGACGACTGAACAAATTGGATCCCATGAAAAGGGGAGAAATTACACCCGCACATGTTTCTTGCCGGAAAATTAAACTTCCACCCCTTTTTCCCTTATGTTTGCCCACCCATGTCAATGGAATGAGAATTGTGAACCTGTCGGACAAATCAAGCGACTAATATATCAAACAGAGAATTCTTGTGGTTTGTGGCATCTTTTGCTAAGAGAAAAATCCCAGCAAAAGAACTTTAATCACCCGATGTTAGAATGCAACCGACACGCGCGCCGCAATTTAAATTAATACCGGAAATATTGGGATGACGCAGGGGATGATTGGCGGATTAATAGGAATACGTGACAATCTTCAAGTGAACTCCTGCAGACACTTTGCCCATTTGGCTTCCAATTAGGAAGAGGTAGGGAAAAAAGGCGATAATTGCTATGCATTTGCTTGACGCAGTGTTTTTGTGGCACAAAATAATTAAGAAATAAAGTTATTTTTAATTGTTTTTTTTTTGTTCTTCGGATGAAAGTGATATAAAAATAATGAAATGCCGTTACAATTTTGAATCAAATTTGATGAATTTTTAATTTTTGGGTTGAAGTTGGCTGAAATTTAGTTGAAAAATAGTTTGTGTCTCCGCTATGAATAGGCCTTTTGAAAGGGAATGGTTTGTTTTTTTACTTTTGACTCCGTTTCAATATTAGATATTATAATAATCTGAAATTAACGAGAAAGAAACCGAAAAAGAACAATTTCTTTTCATATTTGCTATTAGGTGAGTGAATAGGCCTTTTTGGTGAGCTGATTTATGAAAAGGAATTGTTCTTTTACTATTTTTGGGTCCTTTTCTAAAAACTACACTGAAATTTGCCAAAAAGAAGCAAAAATTGAATTAAACAATATCTTTTCATAAATTAACTTGTCTAGAAGGGCTTTTAACTTGTATAAATAGGCCTTTTCATAGCGGAGACACAAACCCCAACTCTATTTAGCTGGGACCTGGTGTTAGTGGACGCTCAAACCTCATTTCTGATGTTTCGGCTAGTTTGGGTCAATTTTCTAGTTTGAATTAGAAAATTGTGAATTTTTCGTACAAATTCACCAAAAAATTAATTTAAAACTTTTTGAAAAACATTGTAGAAGGACTTAATGGTCTTCAAAGTGTTAAGCGTTATCCGAAAAAAGATCAAAGCAGAAGCAAGAAATAGGGTATTCGTTAAAAAAGAAATAAATTTTTTAACTGTGTTCTGGATTATATCTAAAAACACTCCTAATTCATCACATAAGAAACTTAATACCTATTCCTCTAAGTATTGTAAAATGAAATGAATTAACAAATTTAATGTTAATTAATTATATTTTGCGTGAAAACTTTTCACATAACCGTATTTGTTTTTGTGATTATATATGTTGTATATAATGTCTGCTGTTTAAATGAGAGTTTAGAATCTATATTTGGACTCGCACATTATGTTCAAAAAATCTGCAAAATAGCACTATTTCACTGAAATGATACACTCTGAATTTATTTTCTTCACCTTCGTTTTACGGCACTTTGAGAAATCCGGCAAAAGGGTCTCGCCCAGGATATTGGATGAGAAGTTATTAAATTTTTGGCTCCCTTGGGGAGGTCAAATTGAATTGGGAAGTGGTTTGTTGATTTACCTGCCAAGCATTTGCGTCGAGTGTTGCCAGGAAGGACATGTTGAAGTTATTTGGGTAATCCAGGATGGTGGGTTGATGAACTTCAACTTTTTAACACTTTGTCTCTTTATCACTCTTTCCAGTGAAAAGTCACTTAACACACACGAAAAAAAAAACACAAAATTATTCAATTAATCACACGCGAAGTTTAAGAAATATGAAAGCTCAACGCAGGGGAGCGAAAGCTCTCTCTCGCACAATTGTTCGTTGTGGGGGCTGAATGAGATAAATATTTCTCCTTTTATGGGTTGATTAAAGAGTTGTTATAATGGGTGTGTGTAAAAAATAAATACTATATAGTGTGTGGCTCATATTATATTTGCCCCATCTAGTCGAGTTGGTGAACTTACGCGCTAAAGGTTTCAATACGACTGCAACGATTTTCAGCCCTCGGCTATTAGATACCCGGGGGTGTATGCTCGCTTCTGCTACTGCCATCCTCGCCTCCGCACACACAGAACTTCCCATCGAGTACATAGAACGTGTGCTTATGTACTGGGAGGCCCCACTACAGCTTCACCCACCCATTCTGCAGACTCACGTTCGTCTCTCGCAGCCGCCAGAGGGGTCCAACAGCTCCATCTTTCTCTCCCCTTATGTCCCATCTGCACAAAAGAGACAACATCATATCCCAGGACCCTTTCGCCCTACCCCTAAAAAACACCCTTATATGTACATATAACAAAAGGAGAGAAACCCCAGGGAGGTGGAAGCTCTCAAGCGCCAAGAGTCACATTAATGACGCTCGCAGCCAAAAGCTCCCCCTCCCCACCCCGCAGACTTTTTGCCCCGGCGCGCACAGAGCTTTCAGCAGAGAAGTTGCAAATAATTCATTCGTCAGGGAGGAATTTCTTTCACCCCCAGCACAACACCTTATTGTCGCGATATCTTCCTGACGGAATAATTGAATACCTGTGCAATGGTTGGGGCTTTGGCAAACACAAGATAATTTCTCGGTTATCCTTGTGGGATTTCTAAAACTTTCCTTGGAAGTGCTAAATATATATAGAGGGTTTATACATAAACTTTATCATATACTCTGAAAAATAAAGGTTTGTGAAATTTGTAAAAATTTGTAAAAAGAGATCATTTAGGGAGATAAATTTGAAAATAATAAAAAGTTGTTATAAAGTTTGTAATGAATTGTAAAATTTACAAATTTATAACAAGAATTTACAAATTTTGAACAACAAGTTTATTTTCTTTTCAATTTAACAAACTTCTAACAAAATTTTACAAACAGTTACCAAAAAGTTTCTCCTTTTCAATTTTACATAAATTATATACAAATTTTTACCAACGTATTTGTTTGTAATAAATTTGTAAAATTTACAAACATTGAACGACAATTTACAAATTTCGAATTACAAGTTTATTATTCTTAATTTAACAAACTTCTAACAAAATTTTACTAACAGTTACCAAAAAGTTTATCATTTCTAATTTTACATACATTTTACAAATTCTTACCAACCTATTTGTTTATAATAAATTGTAAAATTTACAAACATTTAAGAAAAATGTTCAAATTTTGAACAGCAAGTTTATTATTTTCAATTTAACAAACTTCTAACAAAATTTTACAAACAGTTACCGAAAAGTTTGTCATTTTAACTTTTACATACATCATTTTTGAACGATTTAGATTTTTTTGATATCCCAGGATATTATCTGAAGATTTAAATTTATAAATTAATTTTAGACGAGATTCAAGCGAATAAATCCCGTTAAAAAATTATAATAGTATTTATCATAGATTAACACTTCAATGGTCACATGAGCCCGGTATCACTGTTTCTAATATTTTCAGTATTTAAAATTGAGCTTCTCTAAATCATTGATTTGATTATTTTGAAAATAGAGAATGCTTTTCTTTATTTTCAGATGAAAAAAAAATCTCTCAATTTCAAGCTGAACGCAAAAATCAATTATATTCGCTATAATATACATACATATATAATTTTGTATTTATAGTTAACCCTTTTAGGAAAACAAGTTATCAGATTAAGTAGGTAATAATTCCTTGTATTGAGAGCAGAATATTACTTTGTGGATTTAGTTCAGAACATGGAAAAACCGGTCTAAAAATTCCAATAAATCTTTAGACGTTATTTTAAGAAAATCCATTAAATATTACAAATATTACGTAAAAATTCGATAAAAAATGGGGATAAGAAAGTCAGATAAGACTAATAGAAACATTTTTATTATTCATTACGTTTTATCTTTTCAAAAAAATATATTATTTGCACAAGCAAACCAAGTCCAACCAAGTCTAAATATATTCATAATTTATCCTGAATGAAGCAATTTTTCCTTTTCTTTCACCATTTCTCGCTCTCACTTCTCCCTTAATTGGAATTAAATTTCACGAGAAGAAGCGAGTTTTCCTCTGAATATTCAATTAGAAATATACTCTTATATCTTGGACTGCCCTTATTGGATTGTCTTACTGAATTTATATGTTGAGTTTTTTCTGTTGATTTTGCGATTCAATGTAATTTTGGCGTGCGGTTGTTGGTTTAAGGGGTGGGCATATTTAATAAAAATCCATGGGCAAAATTATATGCACCCTGTGCCAAATTCACCCCCCGGACATATCCTGTATTGTATGCCCTTCTCAACCCTCCGCATGGTATATGCGATATGTATATGTGCTATATTGAAGCCCGGGAATGGATCAGTATTGCCCGGAGGCGGGCTCTTCCTCCACCAGTTCATGTTCATCCTCAGCACCCTGCTTGGCATTTTACGTGCTACCACCCGGAGGATTCCAAAGGGGGAGGGAGGAGGGAGAGATACGAGACGCGCCTGAGATACAAGAGGGATGGAACTAAGCGCGCACCATGTACTAAATGCAGAGTTATGTTGCGTTGCCCGGAGCTGCGCGTTTCGTCCATGTTACACACATTTATTATAACGCAGAGGAGGAAATAGTATTCTATCTGCACATAATGTTCAGCAATATAATAACTCCTCTTGTTCTCCTTTTTGCCATCGACCCAACCATATTCGCAAAGGGGTGAGGGATACATGATGCAATAACGCTGAACTCTCTTCCTCTCCATCTCAAGATGGGAATAACCCACGAATCGATGGGGAGAGAGGGGCGAAAAAAAGCTATATGTAATATGAAAAAAGGAGAAAGATAAGAAATTTCATTTGGAATTCATGAGAAATTCAACAGAAATAACAACAATGAACCCATCATTTACATTTTTTCCCAATTTTTTTCTCTTGCCAATACGCTCAACCCTCGAAATTTCTGATTTATTCAATCTGGGTGGAAAAAAATTCGGAAAACGGTGATTTTCTCTCTTTTCCCATTTTCTTACCCACCCAGCTCTTTGCTGGTTTTTTTCCTTTACCCAGAGAATATTGCTATTGGTGAACTGGAGGGAAAAGATTTGGCATATCAATCAGCAAATACCCAGAGCGATGTAACGGAAATGGCGCATCTGCTGGTAAATAAAAATTCTTCCAGGTAAAATGTATATTCAACGAAGATGTGAGCTTTTTCCACTGAAATTTAATTATTCATTCCTGAAATGAAAACAAATGGACATTGGAAAACATTTTATTTCTCTCTCAGTTGCTTATATCCCCTCTTTTTGGGGTGGGGAAACCACTCATAACCCTGTGGCTACCTCAAATCTAAGAGCCAATATGTGCAATATTTAATATTTGAACAAGTATATGATTTCTAATGAATTTATCGACAAATTTCGCAAATTTGTACAGAAATATTTGCTTATCTTCTCTAAGATTCTCTCAATATCGTTTTCTTGTGCTTATTTGGTTTTTTAGAGCAAAATTTGAAGGTGTCCAAAAGCGGTTAATATACTTTGAAAATTTTTACTACTTATGGCCATCATCTTTTTCTTCCAAAATGTTAACTTGTTTGACTCGTAAATTTGAAGAAAAGATCAAATTGAATTCTTCAAGTCGGTCTATTTGAAGCTTGACTTTATTTTCCTAAACGAAAGGTTTTTTCCAATCATGAAAGAAAAACAAAAGACAAGCCACGTGGAAACATTCGCTGAGATCAAAGAGCTTTCCATATCGTATAATGTAATAACAAAATCTTTTTCTCAGACCCATTGGAAAAGTTGAGATTGGAAAACGAAGGAAAAAAAACGAGAGATATTACACAGAGATATCTAATTATGTTTTGCCACACGAAAGGAGCTTTATTGGCAAAAAGAGTATTAATATTTTCTCTCAATATATTAAAATGCATTTAATTAAGTGGAAAGCCCTTGGGTGTTTTGTGGTTTTGCATGTCATTTGTAGCTTCCACTCCTCCAATAGAGATCAACAACATCTGACAACTTCACCCTCAAAGGTATTATAGAATTCCATTCATTTATCCTTCTCTCTCCAGACCTTGATGTGTGATTCCAATATATTGTGCTCTTTAGAACTTGTCACATGCAGAGAATCCTCTCTTCTGTCTCCGTGGAAATTGTCATTTGAGGGCACATTCGCAAAAAGGGGATGATAGAGTGCTTGAGAGCAATCATTAACCCTTAATTGGGGGTGTAATAGCGAATTAAATCTCTCAACGAGTGGGTTTTGATGTTGGCCGCGTTCTGGCGGATAATCACTCTCTCTATCCAAATTGTAAATTCATCCCTTTCGCCCACAAAGGGGTGCATAAAATCGTTCAATTACATAAAAACGTATAGGGATAGAAATAGAATCTCTTATCCAAACACGAAAAAATTTCACATTTTTCATTTCATATCGCAAAATTTATAAAAGAGTTGAAGATTAAAAAAACGAAGCAATAAACCCCAATTCCTAATCTCTTCATGAATCTCTCTGGTCTTCTAACATTTTCTCATCGAAAAATCCCTTCTCACATGATCATTTTGATGGCTCATAATAGGCACTCGCGCACAAACAACAAAGGCAGTTCTTCTTTCTCAAAAGGTATCTCAGGTATTTTTTGCGGCGGCTCGAGATGGTAAAATTGCGGGAATTCCTAAAAAATTGAGCGCGGGCGTCTTGATGCACCAAAAATGCACCCAAAAGGAGTCAATATTGAGAGCCCATGCGCGGCTCTTGATCATTTTCCCTTCACATCTTGTAATTATGCTCACGCAAAGGGTGAAGGTTTTTTTTTACGCGCAAATCTGGTGGAATCTGCATGCAAACGATCTTGAGGGTTTTTTCTTTGCATCAACTCCCCAAATATTTAAATCACATCTCATTGAAAAGAAATTAAGGTGATTTCTTCTTCTGCCACTTTTAATCCACAATTTTGAGGAGATGGTTGGGTAACAGAAATGCTGTTCTTTGATTTTGTGGTGAAATCGTTGAATCGGACTGCTTTTGACGGTAGCAAATGATTGGAAATAGCGAATTATTGGTTATTCTGCTTTCGACAGGGTTAGAGTTGGAAGATTTGCGAAAGAATGTGGGTAATCGCTTAAGAAGGTTTAGAAGGAGGTTTAGAAAATTTTAGGTTAAATGGGTTAAATTCTACTAGAAATCCTGGAGAATTTTTATTAGAAATCCTGAAGAATTCTTCTATAGAAATCTTAACGAATTTCTTCTAGAAATCTTGAAAAATTTCTACTAGAAATCCTGAAGAATTTCTATTAGAATTCCTGAGGAATATATACTAGACCTCCTGAAGAAATTCTACCAGAAATCCTGAAGAATTTCTACTATAAATCCTGAAGAATTTTTACTAGAAATCTTGAAGAATTTCTTTTAGAATTCCTGAAGAATTTCTACTAGAAATCCTGAAGAATTTCTACTAGAAAGTCTGAATATTTTTTTCTAGAAATCATGAAGAATTTCTTCTAGAAATCTTGAAGAATATATACTAAAATTCCTAAATATTTACTTCAAGAAATCTTGAAGAATTTCTACTAGAAATCTTGAAGAATTTTTTTTAGAATTCCTGAAGAATTTCTACTAGAAAGTCTGAATATTTTCTTCTAGAAATCATGAAGAATTTCTTCTAGAAATCATGAAAAATTTCTACTAGAAATCCTGAACAATGTCTTCTAGAAATCCTAAAGAATTTCTACTAGAAATCCTGAAAAATTTCTACGAGAAATCTTGAAGAATATCTATTAGAAATCCTAATGAATGTCTACCAAAAATCCTGGCAAATCTCTCCTAGAAATCCCAAGCATTTCCTACCCATCAAAGCCATTAACATTTTTTTCGTTGCCTCTTGAGAAAAGTTTCTTCCTTTCAGTGATTCACCCATCGCATAAATCAATGTGAGGAAAAATATTTTCCCTCTTGAAAATCAAATGGTAATCACTTTTCACTCCACCCTTGTTGTTTCCAATTGAAAAAATCCCACTTTAAAATTCAATGATCTCTCGAGTGGCTTCAAAAGAAAATTTGGTGAGGGTGGGCAAAAGCCGAGGATTTGTCATCAATTTGCAATGAGCTGCTTTGGGGCGCGCTCTCAGTATGATTAACATGACATTTACATTAATTGCTCTTCAATGGAATTGTCACTCATGCTGTTTCTCTCACTTTAAACTATCTTTGCTTGTTGATGAGTAAATTATGTAAATTAAAATTTGCAATTAATTCTCGTGGTGTTGATTGCCCCGAAAACATCACATGTGTTCAAATAATGCATAAAATGTTTCTCGGTGCAGAAAAAGCAGCATTTATGCATATGAGATTGGTCAAAAAGTGTGCTCATGATGGTAAAAAAATACCTCCCCGAGCGGACATATGACAAAATTGTGGGTTTGCACTTAATAGCGAACCGGGAGGTGGTTTTTTTTCTCGTCACACAGTCATTGAGTAAGAAATAAAAGGGAGTTATAATGATTTGACAGGGTGTTTTAGTGAGTGGGTTTCCTTCTTTCTTCGCCATCGGTTGCAATTTCAAATGAGTTATTTGCCCACAAAAATATCAAGAGACTTTCGTGCGAAGGAGGGTGGAACTTGTGTGCCTCCGAGGGAATGTAAGCAACCGTGTAATTTTCAATTTAGTCCCGGTCACACTCGATTTCCGGTGCAGTTGGAACTTTCACCCTCCCAAGAGGGTCTTTAACAAGTGGATGGCTTTTATGCGACGGAGAAATTGGCTCACAGGTATACAAATTGATAAAATGCGGCAAATTCCTGAGATATCTATCACAGCACCGAACGTGCTAAACATGCCGCGGGGATCTCACGGGGGTCAGTATTTGACCCCATCACCTCACGAAACAAGCACGCGTACAACGCGAGACCAGCAATTTCTTTATGGCCTCTCTAAAGTGCACTAAGAATCCTCGGCCAAGAGGAAAAGAACTCCTCTTCATGAAGAAAAGAAAAAGACGAATAATGGAGAGGAGGATGGCAAAAAAAAACTCTTTCTGTTAACATTTCAGAGAGTCTAATAATTGCACTTTCAATGCTCAACTCACGAGGGGGTGGATGAGGCGTTAAAAAAGAGAACAATTTGATGTTTCGACGAGAAGGATAAAGTTGGGATAAGTTTTGTGAGAATATTCAACTCTCTTTTGAATTGAAAGTTTCCATAATTTGATTCAAATTGTTTGACTTTACTGATGGACAGTGCATAAATATGCTAATTTCTTGCCAAGTGAAGTCTGCTGACGAATTTAATAATTTTACGAAATTGAGAAATCGCTGGAGGATGTGTTGATCAGAGGAATTGCAAATTTATGGCGAGATCAGTCGCGACGGATTAATACTGGCTTAACTTCAGCATGATAATCCAGGAATAATTCCAAAAATAAGTTACTTTTAGATCAAATAAAGAGTCTCATCTCTAAATTTCTAATTTGTGACATAAATCGGGACTGCCGTAACTATATATATTTTATATATAGTTTGATATATATCTATAATATATATCGTTTATATATAGTGTAGATTTATCAATAATCTTCCACGGAAAGTTCGTTTTTGAATGTTTAATCAAAGATTTGGCTACAAAAAATGCAAAATTTTGTCTCAATAAATTATACCAAATTCCCTTATAACTTTAAGATCCTATGCAATTCCCATCGATATACCCTTCCTCCATTCCCATGATAGACAATGAGACTCACTTCCTATTCATGGCTCCATCAATATCCCTGGGTAATCCAGTTTGCTGGAAGAGAGCAATGCGGCATTGAGTCTTTGGGTAAATATCGGTGCGCTAATGAGATTTTCCCACCCACCGCCATATGCACTGACATATCGCGCTAATCCTGTTACGCGCTTATAATTTTCCTGCCGAAAAGACCACAAAGTGACACTTTTATCGCACGTGTCACTTCTTGAGATTGAGGGTGTGTGTGCCAGGTCGAGGGTCCGCTATTCTCACCAATTTCACGGCTCTTTAACTCCCCCAACCGAGTACCCTCTCATTAGGTGATATCGCATTGCAATGCGATTATCATTTGCATATCATATTTTTGCCCATATGCAAATAAAAAAAAAGAAATGAAGGCGTCCTGTGTGATAAAAGTCGTGCGAGGAGCGCAATAAAATGGTATGAATCTCGTTAGGAGTGCAAATAAATGGGCAAGTGAAATAGAATATCCGTATTATGAGCTCAAGTCACGGCTATTTTATGCTCTTTTCTGCTCATCGATTAGTTTTGGTGGGTTAATAATCTCTGCACGGACGGAGTGCGTCTCCTTGCGGGGCTCTTAAAATAAAATTACACGGGTTAAATGCCTTTTTATGGGCGCGCTGGTGTCCCCTTCGGGGGCCTTCCTTGCACATATAACGAATAGAGGAAAATATATAAAGGTCGAATCGTAAATTATGAATTTTCACCACATGTTTGAGCAACACATCGAGAACTTTATTGGTTCTTCCAGCAATCTCCGTCCCGGAGATTCCTCTGCTTGCCATAGCTCTTTGCTCCATTCTCAACAAGACACATCACACATTTTCAGGCTATATGTATCCAAAACACCCCCCTCTTGGTAATGTTTTGACTGTTAATGGTCAAAAGATTGAGTTATTCTGCTCAAAACGGACTCTTAAAATTAATTGAAAAATTTATGAGACACTTCTTATGTGCAAATATTTTATGGTATTTATGAAAGACTGGCTCATTTTATGTCTGACAGAAATCACTGCACAACATTATGATCTGCGATGGTTTTAAAAAGATTTTCAATTTAAACCTCTAACGGACACGGTTTAGAAATCGAAATGATTTTTGCGTAAAGTACAAATTAATTATTCCTCTTTCGAAATACCCTTGAAATATCACTTTTTGAGAGAATAAGAGAGACTAAGCGCATTGGATGGATTCTGCAAGGGGCATTTAACTGGTATTCCTAGGCAATATATAGACTAAAGGTGCTGTCACACGATAATTGCTTAATTCTTTAATCGTATTTTGCAATGAAATCTCTTTTTCGTGAATCTTAAATAAAAAGTTTTCCGTGAAAATATATTGAAAGTGCGGAAAATTGTGGAAAATGACCTTGATGGGATCAGGAGCTTCATATGTGTTTTAAAAGCTTCAGATTCTGCTGAATCGAGAGCTTTTTCTGTGCTTAAAAGCTTCTGATCTACTAAATAAAAAGCTTTTTCTGTGCTTTAAGCTCCCGATTCATTGAATCATGAGCTTTTCTGTTTTTGAAAGCTGCATAATCTTCTTAATCAGAAGCTTTTTTGTGTTTAAAAGCTCCTGATTCTATTGAATCAAGAGCTTTTTCTGTACTTGACACCTTTTGATCTACTGAATCATGAGCTTTGTCTTTACCTGTGCTTAAAAGCTCCTGATCCTATTGAATCAAGAGCTTTTTCTGTGCTTAAAAATTTGATCTACTGAATCATGAGCTTTTTCTGTATACTTAAAAGCTACTGATTCTACTGATTCAGGAGCTTTTTTGGTGCTTAAAAGCTCCTGAATTTGCTGAATCATGAGCTTTTTCTGTACTTAGAAACTTCAGATTCTACTGAATCAGGAGCTTTATCTGGGCTTAAAAGCTCCAGATATACTGAATCAGAAGCTTTATCTTTGCTTGAAAACTTTGGATCTGAATCATGAGCTTTTCTGTGCTTGAAAGCTCTAAAATCTACTGAATCAGAACCTTTATCTGTGCTTAAAAGCTCCTGATTCTATTGAATCAAAAGCTTTTTCTGTGCTTAAAAGCTTTTGATCTGAATCATGAGCTTTTTCTGTGCTTGAAAGCTTCAGATTCTATTGAAATAGGAGCTTTTTGGGTGCTTTAAAGCTTCAAATCTACTGAATCAAGAGCCTTTTTTTGCTTGAAGCTCTAGATTCTATTGAATTAGCAGAATTATTCTTTTATTTTATTATTCTGGTAAAAGTATAACACTTTTTTAAAGAATTATCAATCTAGAGGCAATTAAAATCCTTCCAATTAAAAGCCTCTTTTAGATTCTTTATTTCTGATGCACTGGGTGAATATATAGCGCGAAAATGAACTAAAAACCAAGACAGAAACTTCACCCGCATTGGCCGGAAATGAAAGCAATACGAGAAAATTGCTTTTGATTGTCTTCTCTTTCACGGTGCGTTTCTTTTAATCATACCAGAGCGAGGGCGAAGAGCCCCAAATCGATCTAACAAAGTGTATGCCAACTCATTATTTATCTGTCATTTGATTTTTTATTTCGGCAAATTTGTATAAATCACTTTGCTGGTGTACAAATTGCTTCTTGATACCAAAAAAAGCGAAGCCTTTATGAACTGCAAGCATCATAAAATGCATTTTGCCGAGCCGGACAACAAGTCTTATCGTCTGTACCAACATCCAAAGCCACAAAGTGGATCAACCCGTAGAAATGCAAAGGAGAAGTGGAAAGATAAATGTGCCCGCAGCCATATTTGTCCCGCGCGTCTTATGCATTTTATTCAGGCCCAGAGAGATTCGCAATTCCAGAGTCAGATCGCACTTTTTTTTACATATATAAGGTAGAGGGGCTTAGAATTGCCCGGAATGTCGATGGAGTACTGATTGCAATATAGAATTGTTTTAGGAGCTTTTTTAAAAAATATTGAGAGCTTTTGGGTCAACTTGTGGGTTAAAACTATTCATGTAGAAATTCTTCAACGTGTTGAGCTTTTAAGAAAATTCCAGAGCTTTCAAGAAAATACATACTTAGATGAACTTTATGAGCTTTAAAGCTTCTTAAAGCTCATACCAGGCTCTAAAGAAATTTTAAAGCTTCTGCAGATATTTCCAAAACATTTTGTTTTATTTTCTAAACATTTTGGTAGAGGCAAATAAATCCTTGGTTGAAGCTTTTAAGAGCTTTTTCAGATATTTCTTATGAAAATGAAAACTATTCAAAGTTTGACTTAAAGCTCCTAGAAGCTTCCCTTAAAGCTCCTTGAAACTTTCCTTAAAGCTTCTTGAAGCTTCTCTTCAAAATTCTTTAAATCTCTTATTAAAAGTTCTTCAAAGCTTCTTTCAAAGTTTTTCGAAGTTTCTTAAAAGCTCCTTGAAGCTTCCTTTCAAAATTATTTAAAAATCTTCAAGCTTCTTCAAAGCTCTCTTTCAAAGTTTCTCTCTTCAAAGCTTTTATTTCAAAATTCATTTAACGTTTCTTTTAACTTTCCTTAAGTCATTTCAAACACTCAAAAGAAAGCTTAAATTCCATCCAAGATCAGAAACAGAGATCACAGTCTCATACAAAGTGTATGAACCGCTTTTTGCGGATCAGATTTATAATAATTCTTCTTGAATGAATATTCTTGGAGGGAAAACTAAGAAATTATTGCCTCAATCTGATCAACATTGTGCTACACTACCTTAAGATCTCCATCCACCATACTTCCAGTGTGTGGCTCTTTGTAGCAATTTTCCTCATTTTTCCCTCTCACTCTTGGGCCATTGGCTCTCTGTCTGTCCCATCTGTCCACCGTGCAAGAGGATTGGCCACTGCTTATATGCAAATGCAAAATTGCGAACTTATGGATTCTGTCAAGAGCAACGCCAAGATCTCTCATCTATTGGAACATCTATCACGGTGAAATTAAACACTTCTGGCTCGCATTTAATCGAGAAGACAGATATAAATTCCCTCCCTCATCCCACCATCTCGAGGGCCAATTGATGCATTTATTCTCGCATTCATCCCTTGTATATGGAAAGAGTTGTTGACACAACAAGGGATACGATGGCAATAGTTTTGAGTGCGCGACAACAAAAGAGCGATTAGGATTTGGCGCGCAAACAGGGCTTTTTTCCGGCGAAATTGAAGTGCTTGTTTGAGGCAATAGAGAAGGATTTAATATAACACACACCGCTTATATTTGATTGGCAATATTTACATTTAGACTCAAGTGTTGGAGAAAATGATGGGTTGGACGACTGTTGCTATTTAATATTTATTTATAGGATAATTGACATTCTCGTTCTGGAAATTTACGAGACAAAAAGTCTTATTGGGATTTGAGAAATAATTTGATGAAAAGTTTTTAAAATAAGGGCTTTTGTAAAGCATAAAAAGTTTCCAAACCATTAAATAAATTTAAAACCAGCGACAGATATTTACCAATTACAATTTTTTAATATTAAAAATTGAGTAAATATTTACGTAATTAATATTCATTAATTGTGAACTCATTCCTTTTCAAAATATTTACATATATAATCAATATGTTTAAACTATTTTGATGGATAATGTTATATATAAAAATACATAATATTTCCAGCAAATTGTGCCATCATAAATTTTCACCTATTCAAAAATATTTACCCCCTTTAATGGTTTTTACAAACCCCCATTTTCCAAAAATGCAAATAGAATAACCCTAATGTTTTTTACCGCTCATTTCTAACCTCCCGCCAAAATTTATCATTTTTAATTGTTGCCTGGATAAATAGAAATACAACCACTATAATTTCCAGTCGCAAATCGTGAGGATTCAGAGAAGACACAGAAATGGGCGTTAGAAGCGCTCTCTTGCCTTTTCTTCAGATGAAAAGAGAAATGCCAAGTTTAGACTTGGGTGAGTGCTCCAACCGATTGGAGGGATGATAAAGTCATTTTGGTTTTTGTCGAATGATTTCGATGAAATTCAAAGAAATAGTTAGCTCAAAACTTTCTCTAATTGCTGTAAATCTCTCCAGAAATTGTAAAGCTTTCGAATATTTTTTTTTAGAATTTTTGAAGTTCTCGTTAAGATTTTGGAAATTCTGGAGAGCTTGCAGATTTCTTGAAGCTTTCATTGAAAGATTTAGAATCCTTTCTTATAAAACTTAAAAAAAGGTTTCTTAAAAAGACTTAGAAAGCTTTCTTATTAAACCTTAGAAAAATTTCTTAAACAGCTTTAGGTTTCCTTAAACACGTCTAGAAAGCTTTCATAAGAGCTTTTAAAAGTTTTTTTACAAAGTTTTCTTAGAAATGGTTTCTTAAACAGCTTTGGAAAGCTTTCTCAAAAAGCTTAAAAAAAACTTTCATAAACTGCTTTAAAAAGCTTTCTTAAACAGCTTTAGAAAGCTTTCTCAAAAAGCTTTAAAATCTTTCTTAAACAGTTTTAGAAGAATTTCTCATTTAGCTTCAGAAGGTTTTAGTATTGAAAATAAAATTGTTAGGATGAATGCACGTGAAAGCTTCCGAATTGGAGCTTTCGGGAGCTTAAGACCCAAAGTCTCTATCTGCAACCATTAGCCCTCTACCAGATCAATAACAGACGTATAAACGGAGAAACAGAGAAACATTTGGATTGTAGTACTGTCATTCATGTCGGGCCAACAAGAAGAAAGGCAAAGTCGCGAGTCGGAAATGCAAGAGGGAGTTTCTCTAATTGTTTAATTATAACCCTTGCTTTGGTTCTCTGTGGGATTGTGAAGCGTGCACCAAGGCGGACTTTTCCTTTTGCAGCACCTCAAAGGGCGGACAAAGACGCGAGCGAGGATGCTTTGCATATTTGGCATATTTGCTGAGATGATAATCTGAAAGTTTCTAAGTCTCTGCTTTGACCTGATATTCGTTGGTTTTTGAATGATGAGAACACCCTGTGTGTCTCTTCAGTTATAGCTTGCGCCATCTGTGGTGCAGTGGATGAAAAGTGTTTTCACTTCTTGAAGCGCCATCTAACTCTAAACACTATCTATGTGAAATATACAGATCTTCTAGTGATTTAAATGCAATTATTGTAACGGATTTGAGAACAGTTTATGAAAAAATTAGTTTTAGTTAAGTTTCCGGAGCAAATCATTAATTTTCTTTAAGCGATTCATTATCCAAAGAAAATAAACCCCCCTTGGGACGTAAAAAGTACAAAAATCAAGTTTTCTAACCAACTCATTTATTTCTCTCTCCTCTCTCTTTCTCTCTCATACATTAATTGTTTCAAAAAGTTCACCAATTAATTAATTATGGGATTTCTGGGGATTTCTCTCCAGTTCTTATCGGAATCCCCTCGTGATAACGTCAAGTGTTGCTCCGGCGTGATTTTCTGTGTTAATTATTTTTATTTTGTGATCTTTTACTAAAGAAAAAAAAAAATAACTTGTCGAGTGTCCTAAAACGAAATGGATCGCGCAAAGAAACCCATTCAGCCGGGAAATGAGCAGGGACATCTCTTTGGGATGAAGAAGCGCATCACTTTCCAGAACAATGAGGTGGTTAAGGTGAGTACCGGATTCTCTAGTTCTGTGCCATCTTTTGGGATTTCCAAGGGCATTACGAGTCCTCTGTACATCACGCAATTGTCACATGGAAATCCCAAATCAGTGCAGACCATTTGACTAAGATTAAGCGTCCAGAATGCATTTGGTGGTCAGAAAGCTCTCTGTTGAGGAAGAGCCGGTCAAGTTGGGACTTAGTAGGCCAGTAGTTGAGAACCTCATCAACACTTCTGGTCCACAAAATCCCAAACTGACGAGTTCTTAGCTGGATTCTGGATGATTTCCCATCAAATGACTGTGAATGATAAAAAGAAGAATCATGTTTTACAAGAAATATTATTTAATTTTTATTTCCTGACCTAAATCCATTATCTTATCTATTCAAAAATCTTTAATGTGTAAAACTTTCCCATTACTGAAAAACAATTTAACATTGCTAAAACTTCTAAATTTCCAAAAAAATATCACTGAATAACGGTAAAGATTCAAACTAGAGCGTGTAACGGTTTTTTCTTTGGACTAAATTATCTCTTAATCCTTACGCTCCTAAATCCTACTTTTTTCTTTATTCTCTATTATACAAACTCTCCCCTATTGTTATCCTAATCGGATAATTATAAAAAAAAACTTCCATTATTTCGAGAAATTCGACCTCATGTATAATTTATTTAAACGCCACTTCGGGTTATAATGATGTTTGTAATGAAGTGAAAATGAGAAGAAATCCCGCTGGCTTGGGCTGTCCAAAAGAGGTGTCATGTCACACTGTGATCCACTCAGACGGATCATCTCCCGACGCATTTCCATAAATTGCAGAAATTACTGCGCCAATGAGGCGAGATTGAATGAATGATGACGAGACATTGCCATATAAGAAATGTCACCTCCGCGCGCTTCTGTTCGCCCGGCCTATCGCCCGCAGATCTCGCGGCCGTCCGTCAATTTTCCACGCACTGCGAGGGAGAGAGCCGGTTCATATGATGATGTCTGTTTGACTGGTTGCCCCGGGGGAGGGATGACACAGCGATGACTGAGGAAAAACACACAACATTACTCCATTTCGTCTTATCACACGCCAAATTGGCACAATTTGCTGAAAAAAGGGTGGATGAGTGGCATTTTTGGGGCGCAATCCATAATCTGACAGCTGTCAGATTGACACTTAACAGCTGTCAGAATTATAGACAAGCTCTTCAAATTAAATCATTTATTGAAATCTATTTACATCTTTATCGGCTGTTTAACGGTTGTCAGGTTTAAACAGCTGTCAGATTGACAGTAATTTGCATTGACATAATTGACCAAATTACCGGTATTTTTTTCTCTCTTGATTATTATGACAAAGTATGCCCATTTCGAGGATTGAAATTGATATTTTAGTTATGACAATGATATGAGCTGTCAAAATTACTGTCAATCTGCTCCCGCTACTGTTAAACTGATTTATCTGACATACCAAAATGTTTATAACTGTCACATTTGAAAAATGACAGTTGAATTGATTTTAAATTTATATCATTTTGCCAAAAATATAGTAGTAAGAGAAATAGTATCACAAACTGGGATAACTTCAAAAAGGCGTCTGTGACAGTCTGAAAGCTGTCACGATGACAGGCAGAGTGACATTTGACAGCTGTCAGAATTATAGACAAACTTTTCATTTCAGATTAGTTGATTGGAATCTATTTATATCTTGATTGTTTATCGGTTGAATTAATCAGCTGTCAGATTGACGTTAATTTGAATTGACGGTTATTTCTTCTGTTTGATTTTTATGATAAAATATGTCCATTTCGAAGATTAAAATTGATATTTTAGTTATGACAATGATATGAGCTGTCAAAATTACTGTCAATCTGCTTCTGCTACTGTTAAACTGTTTAAACTGACATACAAATTTAACGTTTATAACTGTCACATTTGAAAATTGACAGTTGAATGATTTTAAATTTTTATCTTTCCGTCAATTAGTAATAACAGAAATGGTATCACAAACTGGAATAATTTCAAATAAGGTGTCTGTGACAGTTTGAAAGCTGTCACGATGACAGATCTAGTGACAGACACCTGTCAACATTATAGAATATCTACAAATTATATTTTTGAATATAAAACTGTTTGTAACGGATCTGTCAAATTCCAATCTCCCCTCGTTTTTGTGATAATAATTTGAATTGACATAATTGACGGTTATTTTTATCGCTTCAATATGACACAATGTATTGATTTCTCTGCCTCTATCGATGCATCCTCTTGAGTTGTGCAGACTCCCTGCTGATTTCAAGCACTCAAAATCACCCAGAGAGTCTCATCCTCATTCACTTGTGTTCAATCTCCGGTGAATTTTTAATGAGTGTCGCTCGAGAAATTAACTCATCATGGGGACACACGTTAGGGCGAAAAAGATGGGCGAGAGTGGCATTAGCATTTTTATGCATACAGATGGGACTATAGACATGAAAAAGCCACCCAATTAATTTACGATCGAAATGACAAAATTTTATTTGACATCTTAAATGGTGATCACGGTGGACAGAGAGGACCCATAAAAAGATCAGCAATCAGAGGAAGGGACGCATGTTCACACGATATTTGGCGGACATTTGGTCACGGATGGCATCAGACAATTGGCCGTGACGCCAAGTGGCTGGGATGGGGGTATAAAAATTGCGGAATTTGTTCTTGTGTCTCCTCAACTGTCCACTCCTGTCGCCAATCAGCGATCTCAATGTGCATCAGACACATAAATAAATATCCCGCTTGACCGATCAATTCACCTGATCGCGAATTCCACCTGATTATGAATATCATTATGCGCCTTCATTGTGCACTTATCCACCTATTTAAGCGTCACATTATGTGATTTCTGCTCTCTCTGTCTCTCTGGGTGAGGATCTATTAACAGGGACGAACTCCCTTGGATCAATGATCTGCGATCGTCACTTGAGATTGTGGAAAAGATCATTTTTCTCTTTGGCGATATGAAAGGAAATCCGCGCTCGGTGATTTAAAGTTGATCTCATCTCCTGAGGATAAAATATGATCTTCCCCCCCATTTCGCACCCGATCCTCATCCAGTGAGGCTGAATGATGGTTAGAAGAAACACGTTTTGGTGAATGATAAATGAGAGATTGCACGCTAGCTGTCGATCTATAAATGATGAACTTCATAAGATGACGAGATGACAATTCACCGATAAGACATTCAAGGGGCAAATTGTTCAGAATGGGAGAAAAATATATCAAAAATTTGGTAGAAGTGCTCTAAATATAGAGAATGGACAGTTCCCATGGAAATCCTTATGGAATTCCAGTGGACAGTTCTTGAATTTTTCAGCTTTTGTTCACTAGATAAAATTAGCTTCAAATATTTCTACAAAATGACCTTTTTAATAAGAACAAGCCTTAAACTTTAAGCAAGATTTATGATTTAAGCCAGCCTTACTTAAACAAAGCTATTTTTAAGCTTAAGGCTGGCTTAAACCATTCTTTATGTTGGCTTTGAGGTTAATCCTAGTTTAAAAAATTCCTTAGGCTAGCGTTAAGATTAAGACTAGCTTAAAGTAGTCTTTATGCTAGCTTAAAACAGTTTTAAGGCTGAATTTAAAATATTAAGTCTATAGCTGTAAGCAGTCTGAAGGGATTATGCCTTTACCTTAATAAAGTCTTTAAGATGGCTATGAGGTTAATCTTATCTTAATATAGTCTGTAGGTTAGCTTTAAGATCAATCCTAGATTAAAGAAGTCTTTTGGCTAGCTTTAAGATTAAGCCTAGCTTAAAGTTGTCTGTAGGCTAACTTTAAGATTAAGCCTAGCTTTTATTAGCCCATAAAGAAGAATTTAAGCTTAAGACTGGTTATAAGCTTAAAACGTGTTCTCAATTTAAAAAAAAATCATTTTGTGGAAAAAATTTGAGATTATACTGAAAATTTACTTAAATACCTCCATATTCGCTCCACTTCCAGCTAGATAATTCCCCCTTGGCTCTTCATTTATTAGCACATTTTATTCCAATCATTGCCGTGTCGAAATTGTATGCATTATGTGTCTACAATGTTGGTGAATGATCCGAAGAACTTGGTTGGGGGTGAAGATCAATTAATTACTTCTATGTTAATTTATCTTTGCAATGAAAATGCCCAAGTGATCCCGTTTCACGCGTGAAATACACCTTCTGGTTTGCAATTAACTGTCACATTCTTCAGGTTGGAGGAGTAGAGGTTGTATTGGATTCTTGGGAGAGGATTTAACTTTTCCTCACCAACTGTGCGACCAAATGCAATTTATGCTTATCATCGTAACAGAATCCCAAAGAGACAACACAACTCCCGCCATTTCTCAATGGGGGAGGCAATAATAGAAGTTTTTGAACACACTGTGGGCTCAAAAGTGCTCATAAAATGGACTTCATAAATATTGAAAAGGCGTCACAAAACTCTGCACAGAGGCAGATAGAGAGAGAGAATTGGTTTTTGCCATCTCGCGATGAATAAAAGAAATTTCGCTCTGCCAATCTGTCCGGAGATTGATATAGATTTGTGATACAGCGAAAAGTTAACCACTAAATTCACTTCATGATGGACAAGTCAGCATTTTGCATATTTATGACACTGATACCCACCATCGAGTATGACTCAATTTCCGAAGATCCGCATATAGGTAAAAGAAAATTCTTAAATAATACCTCAGCATGATTGAATTTATTCTAACGGTCGGCTTTTCAATTAGAACACTTGAAATTATGGTGTGGCTTTGCTGAATAAATTTCATACATTGTTGATGATTTCATTAAGTTATGATTGTAGGTATTGCATACATGTTGCATACATGTTGTATTGATTGACATTAATATGAGATACACTAGTTTTTGTAATTGCAATTCTATGAATTTTTGAATAATTATTTCTTAAGAAGTTCACCAAATTTTTACGCAGCTTATTAATCAAATTTTTAGGAGCTTTAGGTATTTTTGAAAAGCTATGAATAATTCTGAGAGCTTTAGCAATTTATTTAAAGCTTTTTTAAAAACAGTTTTGAATATTTGAAAGTTCTGCGGAACTTTTGCAAAATCAACGAGAAATTGGAAAATTTTGTAGAGCTTTGAAAAAATCCTAGAACCTCAAAGAGCTTTGAAAGAATTTTCACAAGCTTTCTGAGAAGAAGTATAAGTATCTAAAAGATTATTATAAGGTAAAATAAAGTCAAGGGGAAGATATTATTCCAGAACTTCCACATTTTGTAGAAAAGCTCTCCAAAACTTCAATTCAGAAGTTTTGAAGAGCTTTTTTCCTACCAAATTTATAATATATTCTATACTAATGCCTTCTATGAAAAAGCTTCATGAGAATAATTAAAAGCTTTCAAAATATTGAACAAAATAAAAATTTCACAATTATCTTTTTAATATCTAAAAAACAAAATGAAAATCTTCCGAAATATCTTTTAGAAGCTCTTTAAAATTGTCACAAACTTGTCTGAAGGTTCACAAAACTCTAAAAATGGCTTTATTGAAAAGATCCTCTGAGCTACAATTCAAAAGCTTCCTAAGTGAACTTTCTAAGAAATCTTTCCAAAGAAAGCTAGAGCTTTCTAAGAGAAGTTTCTAAAGCTTTCTATAGAAGGTTTCTAAAGCTTTTTCTAAAGGGTTTCTAAAGCTTTCTATGAAAGCTTCAAGTAAATTTGCAAAAGCGCTCTAGAACTTTCAAAAGTTTAGTGAGAATTTCAAAAACTTTCCAAAAGCTTTACAAATTTTTCAAATTTCTGTACAGCTTTAAAGCAATTATTGAATGCTTTGAGGTAATCAAGCTTACTTTTTTCAAAGTTATGGAATTTCATAAAAAAAAGCTCATGAAAGTTTCCAAAATCTCAGAAAGTTTTTCAGATACTGAGTGAGTTCAAAATGTCTCTCTGGAAAGCTTACCAAAGCTCCTGATCTTCCATGGATATTTCCAAATGCACTCGAGTACTTCAATTCATATGTACACCATTTCTGATCATATTATTTCCCCCTTCAAAAAAATTAATACTAAAAGTGTTTGATGAGAACATATCTGCAAAAAGTAAATAATTGAATTGGCCTTTAACCTTTTACTGAATACTCTAGTCTAATTTATACCATATAACAGTTCAATTAACTGACTATATATTTTCTATATATTATAGCATTCTGTCTCCAACCCTCAGAGAGATTATCTGAAATTCCAGACTGGCATCAATACTCCACTTTGCCATGAAGCCCATAAAGACCTCAATATTCCAATGTTCCGTCCCCTTCGAGGAAGCAAAGATCGGTGCAAAGTGTCGAGTGTGACAAGTAATTTCTCTGGGTTGAGTGTGAAATATTGAATAATGCAGCTTCCACTGGCGAGACAAGAGTTAGCTCTGGGGTCAGGCGCAAAAATGCACGAGTCCCGGACAACAATGCTTTATTATATGATATACCTTGGACGGTTGTGGGCGGGTGTCGTTTCAGCGAATGGAAGTTGTAATTCTTCATTCCGCGCGCGGCTTCGCTCTTGCACGCGCTTGACTTTTCAATGAGAACTCTTGGGGCAGATGTTTTGCCATCGATGGCATTCTTAACCCTTTGACGGGGACAGTCAGAAAGACGTACGCGACTTCCAGCATCTCAACATTTTGTAGAAAATCCCCAAAGCTCCAATTTGAAAGCTTTGAAGAGCTTTCATTCTATCAATTTTATTTTATGTATATATACAAAGTCTTCTAAAGCTTTTTTAGAAAGCTTTCGAAGAAAGCGAGGACATTCTAAGTAAGTTTTTGAAAGCTTTCTAAGATAGATTTCTAAAGCTTTCTAAGAAAGATTTTTTTTAAATTTCCAAGAAAGGTTTCTAAACCTTTCTAATAAAAGCTTTCGAAAGCTTTCTAAGTAAGCTTTTTATGAAAGCTTTCTAAGTGAGTTTTCTAAGGAAGCTTTCCAAAGAAAGCTTTTTGAGAAAGCTGTTTAAAAGCGTTTTCTATGAAAGCTTCAAGAAAATATGCAAAAGCTCTCTAGGATTTTCAAAAGCTTAGAGAGAAGTTCAAAAATTCTAAATTTTTAAAATACTCGTAAATTTCTGTAGAGCTTTACATCAATTTTAGAAAGCTTTCAGCTAATCTGACTTATATTTTTAAAATTTTAAGAACTTCCTTAAAAGCTCATGAAAATTTTCAATAGCTAAAAAAACTTCTAAGGTTCTGGAAAAACCTCCCAAAGCTCGTGCTTTTCTTTAAACTCCACTTCACTTCTCAAACGTACTTCTTCAAATGTACACCAATTTCTGACCATAATTTCTTCTCCTTGGAATCTGCTATATCTTCATTGTCAGTAGATTCTGAAAACTGACCAGTAAAAATATATTTGATCAGTAGAAAAAACAAATTTTGATAAACAAACAAATCAAATTGGTTTGTTAAAACAACTATAGTTCGTAAAATTTGTAAAGTTTGATCAGTAAAAATGCAAAATGAGCAGTTGATCATTAAATTTTGTTCAGTAGAAAATATGAAATGATCAGTAAACATTGAATGAATTCTACTGATCAAAATGACTCTCTTCGCTTTTTATCTTAACTGATCTTATTAAGGTCTCAATTCAACAATTTAAAACACTTCACCATCTGTACGATCTCCCAGTATCTTGTGATCCTCAATGGGTTAACCGAATGTTAGCTAAATAGAATCAAATTCACTTGCTAGGATGCTTGGCATGCAATTAAAATGCTTTAATTGTGTCTTAGAGAGAGAGATTGTTTGGGTGAAAATGCTAAACGTATCTGCATTTGGCATTCAGTTGGCTCTAACACACCGCGGGGTCAATCAATAAATTAGAGAAAACACACATTTTTTGGCTTAATTGATTATCGCATTGCGAGGCAATTCACAATAACATGAATTCTTAGCATATATTGAAATTTTCTCTCTATATATAAGTTGCATTTGAGCATTCTCTGATACAATCATTTTGCTATGTTGCTTTTAAGCAAAGGAAAAAAAAAGATCATGAGACAATAATATTCTTAGTATATCCTAAATAGAGAAAACATACTGTCAAGATCCAATAGTGAGATTTTCTCCATTTGTACAAATACGAAAATTATAATAAACAATTTTTAAAGAGCCCAGTCTGAAAATGGATATTGGAGCTCTGTCTTTTTGCCCCATATCCTCAACAATCTATTGGAGCTTTCGTGGGCGTAACATAGGTATTGGTTTTAAATTTCTCGTTGAATTAATTTTCATGCCCATTTGCCACCACCCTCCGTACAGCTTCCAGCAACCGGTGGCCTGATATGCAAATGCATCGAAGGAGGGTCAAATTAATTAAATGGAAATTCTAAGACTTTGCCTATTGGCTCTCCTTTTTTTACTCATTGACTTTCCTGTTACCTTAGCATGAAAATTTCAAGCTATTTATAATACATATAATATTTGACTCTCCATGATCGATTGTTTTGTTGGAAAATATTGGGTATATATACATATAAGTAAAAGAATGCGGAGGAAGAGGGCCCCCGTGATCGCGTTTAAAGTATCTGTGAATTGCAATTTTTCAATTTTCCGCTCCATACAAAATTGTTCCGCATCTTAAAATTTTGCTCCGAGGCGATCTATCTTTTTGATTCATACCCATACAAATTGTATATCGCGCGATGATAATTTCTTGTGGCCGCAGCGAACGAACAACGGCAAGAAAAGAATTCACCATATCGACGCCAAGAGCATGTTGTACATCTTGTACTTGTAGCACTTTTTGCCCAGATACAGCCGCAACTCTCGGAGGGATACACACCAGAGATAACGAAATGAAATTATATCGGAGCGATGGATTAAATTCATATAGAATGTGGAAAGTGAGCTTGGATTTTTTTTTTTTATTATTTTACGATGAGGTTCGAGCATTGAACAATGATGGTGAGAGAAAGGGAGGAAGAGAGTGCAAGTGCTGATCAACAATGTTGTTATAAATATCTCTGAAAATAGATGAGAGATGCTGGAAATGAGATAAGACGAGCCAATATGAGATTACCCAGTGAGGAAGTTTAACAAGAATATGATAAAAACTTTCATCAGCTGGGAACGTGAATTATGCTTTATTTGTGAAATACGTTAAAGGGTTTTGAATATTAACAGAAATATTTAAAAACTTTCTTTTTTAGGATGAATTTTTGAAAAATTGTTTAGAAAATGAAAAAGATTTAAAGAGAGAAAATTGATTTTTGAAATAGTCATAGTCATAGGAGATATTATGGTCAGAAATACGTTCATCAATTCCAGCACTTCTACATTTTGTTGAAAAAATTCCCAGAGCTTTCATCCTAACAATTTTATTTTCTTTACAGTCTTCTAAAGTTTTTTGCGAAAGGTTTCTAAGAAAGCTTTATAGAGCTTTCTATGAAAGCTTTCTTAGAAAACTTTATAGAGCTTTCTAAGAAATCTTTCCAAATAAATCTAGAGCTTTTTAAGCAAGTTTTCTATAAAAGCTTTCTGAATAAGCTTTCTTTCTAAGTAAGTTTTCTATGAAAGCTTTCTAATAAATCTTACCAAAGAAAGCTTTATAAAGTTTCAAAAGCTTTCTATGAAGGGCTTTTAAGTCTTTCTATTAAAGCTTCAAGAAAATCTACAAAATCTCTCTAGATACAAAAGCTTAGCGAGAACTTCAAAAGTTCTTAAATTTTATCCGGAAGCTTTACAAATTTTCCACAATTCTGTAGAGCTTTACATCAATTTTAGTAATTGATTTTATAAATTCCAAATGCGATTAATCAACTCTAGACTATAAAGGGTTTCTTTCTTCAACTCTTCAAGTAACTCTTCAGTATTGACATATCTTGTTGGAAATCTCCTCTGATTGTTTTTCATCGATGGTCAAAAGCGCAAACAATGCGCTCCTCCACGTCAAGAACCTCCAGCCAATTAAGTGCTTAGCGCACGTCAAGTTGGGCACTTTTTCAAAACTCTAATAAGCCATGATGCCTTCGGGTATCAAGTCGCGGTTGAGATTCAAATGATCTGCTTAGGATTTTTTTCTTTGGTTTTCACCTCATTGTACTTTTGGGGTTTTCAGATTGATGGCAGTTGAAAAGGTTGGACAGTGAAAGAAATCTTTCAGTCCCTCTTTCAGCACTCTAAAGGCATAATTCAATTAATATTCTCACTCATATGACTGTAAATTAGCACTGAAAGAAAAGTATTGATTGTTGGTTGAATCTACAAAAAGTTTCTTTTGATTTTCAGATTGACAAAGGTTTTTTCAAATCAATACAATAAATTACAAAATTTTGAATAAATATTTTTAAGCAAGGGGGAGATATTATGGTCAAAGAGGTGTTACACCACTTCCAGCACTTCCACTTTTCCTTCGAAAGCTCCCTCGCACTTCCAACACTTCCAGAATTTATAGAGGCTTTTCTTGATCTTTAAGAAGCCTTAAACAAATCGGGAAAGTTCAAAAATTCATCAAAAAGCTTTACAATTTTTGGAAGCTCCAGAGATTTTCTTTTAAAAGCTTTAAAAAAGCTTTGAGCTATATCATAAAAAGATCTTTATTTACTTAAAGCTCAAAATACATTGTGAAAGCTTTAAAGCTGTTACAAAGTTGTTGAAAAGTTCCGAAAGCTCGTAAGAGCTTTAAAAAGCTAGACAAAACTCGTTAAAGCTTTGAAAAAGCTTTCCAAATCTTGTAAAACTGATTAGGCTCTGAAAAACTTGCCAATGCTCTTAAAGCTTTGAAATTTTTTTCAAATCTCGTAAAAGAACTCTGTTTTTCTCTAAAGCTCATTAAAGCTTGTAAAAATTCTAAAAAAACTTTCCAAAACTCGTAAAATTAATAAAACCAATAAAACTTTGAAAACTTTCCAAAGCTTGTAAAATTGAAAAAGCTCAGAAAGCTTTCTAAAGCTCGTAAATTTTTTATAAAGCTCTAAAAAAACTTTCCAAAACTCTTCAGCCTGGAATCTCATATAAACTTTTAAGTTCGATGTTTTTTATAGCACTTCCAAATGCGTTCCCGCAATTGCATTCAACAATACACCACTTCTATTCATAATATCATTCCCTTGGCCTTGTTTTAAAGAGTTTTGTTAATTTATGTTTAATTTACCAAAACTTTTGTTAAGAAGAATTGAATTAACTAAGCTTTGGCTGATTTTAATATATCAATGATCAAAGATTATCCAGTTTATATTCAACAAAAATTTTATAAATAAAATCAACAAAAATTAAAAAAAAACGTTAGAATTTCAAATTTTCCGTTGAAACTTTAGTTGATTTTACCAATAAATTTCCCTCAGTGCTTATTTCACTCCATCCGTGGTCCACATCCAATTTGCAGAGGAAGCACTCTCGGTACAGCCCTAATGAACGTTGACCTGCAACAAGAGGATAGAATGAGATATTAGTGGTTGGAAAAATAATGCTAAATAGGGTATAAATTCCATAAAGTGCTAGTTATAGTGACAGGCAACGTGCAACTCGATTTAACAATATGGTCGCGTCCCGGACCCAAAGTTATAAATTACTGGTGGCGGTAGCATTTGGTGGGGCTACCTCTTGATTGCCTTAGATGCCCTCCGCGCGTGTAAAGCAAACCACCTTCCATGTAACCATCGCGCATTCCAGAAACCCATCTCACTTCTTGGTGCTTTACTTGAGCTTCACAAACCAACATTGTGGAGCAATTTTCGATGAAAAGGGGGCGAAGCCGTTGCCGATAAGCTCGGCTATGTTGAGTTAATTGGCCGATAATTGCCTGCACGATTGATTGCTCTATCGTGAAAATCTCCATCCAAGAACAACGACCATCAGCAGGTCAGCTTTTTAGTAGATAGATAAAATGTGAATTCAAGTGTAATTGAATTCATCAAATGGAATGCGAAGAATGTCTTCTGCATTATCCATAAGTCCTTGTTCCATATTAATTATCGCGTCTATTTGTCATAATATATCTCAAATTCATATTGTAGTTTTTGCCATTGGCAATCCATCGTCAGCTTTTTGGCGGGGAGGTTTAATGATTGGTGAAGTGAATAAAATTGACAATAAAAGTCGATGTAAATATTGCTTTTATTTTCAATTGCCATTTCCACTCGGCGCGGCAATTTCATATATAGTTGAATGTATCGCAGAACCGGAGGAATCAATAAATCAATTCAAATAACAAATTCAATATAATTTTCTCCACCCTAATATCGCACTGGAGAGGATTTTTTATTATTATATATAGCAAAACATATATATGTTGTGAGGATAAAAACCGCCACACGGTCATTTTCAATGGTAAACACGTGTTTTGCTCACCATCTCCCTCTTCGCGTCCACCCCATCGGTTACTTGCCATACAGAGCGTTTAGCCGCACAATTATGTATAACATTGCATATATTAGGAGGTGGACGCGTGGGCGTTATGATTTATTGTGGCAGCATGTGCTTCACTATGCGCCTCGGCCGAACCATCAATATCTAGATTAAAAGTCATAGAGACAGAGAGTCTCACTCTATCACCGGAGCGCAAAGACCAATTCGCGTCTGCACGGAATTTGTGCACGAGCGATAAAATCAAATATGTGGACATTACACTAAATTATAACGACACCATGTAATCGCCATCTCTTGATCTCAATACGCGAGGCAAACACTGGCGTACAAAGAAGTGTTACGACCAGCCATCAAAATCAGTAAATGGTGATCTTTATTGGCGGATGAGGCAGACGTTGTGTAATATTGGAGAATGACCGAGAAGTGGACGATCAGGTTAATCAACTGCCGCGTTTCTGGATGATTCCTGGAAGTCCAGGCAATTATCGGAAAAGCATTCTACATTGTTTGAAAACTCTTACTTGAAAGGGGAAAAAAATATGAACAATTTTGTGAGCTCAGAAATAATTCCAGGAACTGCAAAAGCTCTCGACAAAGATCTGAAATTTGCTCAAAAGCTTACAAACTTTTTTTTTGTAAAGGTCTATAAACTATACTTAGTTAATATTTATCTTAGAGCTTTAACTAAATATTATATTTGATAGCCTGTCTATTTTCAAGGTTTGACAAATTTTCGGAGCTTTTGGAAGAGCTTTAAGCTGGTTCTACACTATCAAAATTGATCGTTAAAATATCTTTAACAAATGATTTACTTTTGTTGCTAATATTTTTTACTAAAGTTGGCTTAAACCTCAAAGCTAACTTAAAGCCTAAGCCTGGCTGCAAGGGAGAGATATTATGGTCAAAAAGACGTACACTACTCCAACCACTTTAACATTGTGTAAAAAAGCTCTTCAAAGCTCCGATTCGGAAGCTTTGAAGAGCTTTCATCCTATCAATTTTATTTTCTATAAAACTTTCTAAGGAAACTTTCTAGAACTTTCTGAGAAAGCTCTCTGAAGCTTTCTAAAAAGCTTTTTAGGAAAGTTTTGAAACTTAGACTTTTATGGAAGCCTAGAAACTTTCAAGAAAAACTATAAGAATAGTTTCAAAAACTTTCTAAGAGAATTGTAACTATTTTAGAAAGCTTTTTAGAAGCTTTACAAAAAGTTTTATGAAAAGATTTCTAAAAAAAGTTTCTAAAGCTTTCTAAAAATGAATTTTAAATCTTTCGAAGAAAGGTTTCCAAAGCTTTCTAAGAAAGTTTTGTAAATCTTTCTATGAACGATTTTCTAAAATTTTCTAAAAGCCCTTAAAAATATCTAAGGTTCTGGAAGAACTTCCTAAAGCTCCTGATAGTAAAAAGCTTGATTACTATCCATATTTGGAAAAATCTTAAGAGCTTTAACAAAAGCTACTGAAACCTAATTGATCTTAGAAAATATGTGAAAGTTTTAACATTTTTTAAAGCGTTCGGGACCAATGTCTTAATCTTGGCAATTACTTATTGAACTTTCAAAGTTTTTTGAACTTTCCTTATTTCGTACATAGGAAAAGTTATGGAGCTTTGAATGACAATGAGTTTGCACAGAATATACCACGGTATGAAAAAATGTCAAGAGCTTTTGGCCTCTTAATTTTAACATATGAGCTTGACGCAACAGTAAAAAGTCCACTAAAATTAGTCTAATAATCTTACTCCATATATTTAATTTTTATGTATTTTCCCCAGTAACATTTTGGTAAACTACATCATTGACTTTTCCAAATTAATCAATGAATGAGTGTCTCTTAAAGTAGGAATGTCACCGTAATTTATTCCCCTCGGTTTATCTTTAGTAATTCATGAGATTCAAAAAGTGAAATGGTGCGGATGTCTCAACATAATTCACCTGAGCGTGTGGCATGATAAGTAATAGCTGTGAAAAGTTTCAAAATTATGTAAAACATGATCGATTTGAAAGAGAGCCCGCTCTGAGATTCACCAGATCCCACGGAGACTTAATGTATCAACACTTGTTATTTATTTGTTATAGAAAATCGATTATGGCTTTAAACCAATAAAATTATACAACAATCATCTTGGCCATTGATTGCTTTCCCACCTCACCCAGTTATGATCGCGCGCATTTGTGAGTGCTGGGTGAAAAGTGTTAGGAGAGGCATTCATATGGGATAAAATGGTGCCAGGTGGTGAAGGGATAGGCGAGGAAGAAATAAATATTGAAGTAGTTCAACGCGCGCGCGAGCGGTGTTTTGTGCACCTTTTAGAGGGAACATATATAACAAATCGAAAACATTCGAAGACCAATAATTGATACCATCTCCAGTGAAATAAATCATTTAACCCGAGACTTCGCCTCCTGTTGATTTCCAACCACAACAGACATCGACAGAAAATCAGTATAAGCGAGCCATACAACCCAGGGAGATCACTGATCTCTTCCCCATCTCCTCGTCCTCACCTCTCGCTGTGTTTATTCTACAATTAAGTTATACATCGCCATGAGATGCTATACAAATCCACAAACATTTCCTGAACTTTGTGTCTCTCCGAGACTCCTCAATATCGCCCCAGCTTCAATTGCGAAAATGCATTGAAATTCTTCTCATATGAACATTTTTCTTTCACCGACTCTCGAAGCTCTCCACCCAGCTACTTTTTCAAATCCCAATTGCCAATCATATATCACGTTGCGGTCAAGGTATTATTTGTTAATAAATTTTCCATCGAACCTCATAAAGAGCAACTAATCCATACATCACGGGTTGGAAAAAAAGATCTTTTGTACAATATGAAATAACCATCAATTTTTTTCCGCCTCAACTCTTTGCTATTCCTCAAATGTGTTCAATTGCAAACCTGTTGAATCACAATCATCTGGAGCGAGTACTGAGAGAAATGATCAGTGAAAAAATTGATTTTTATAGTTACTGATCAGTAACTTGGAAGGTTTAGTCAGTAAAAACTGCAAAAAATCAGTATACATTCCACATATTGTTGAAAAGATCCTCAAAGCTCAAATTTGAAAGCTTTGCAGAGTTTTCATCAAAGGTTTCTAGAGCTTAATAAGTAAAGTTTCCGTGAAAGCTTTCTATGAGAGTTTTCTATAAAAGCTTTCTAATTAAGCTTCCTATGAAAGTTTTCTATGGAAGCTTTCTAATTAAGCTTTCTATAAAAGCTTTCTAATTAAGCTTCCTATGGAAGCTTTCTAATTAAGTTTTCTATGAAAGCCTTCTATGAGAGCTTTCCAATTAAGCTTTCTATGAAAGTTTTCTATGGAAGCTATCTAATCAAGCTTTCTATGAAAGCTTTCTAATTAAGCTTCCTATAGAAGCTTTCTAAATAAGCTTCCTATAGAAGCTTTCTAAATAAGCTTCCTATGGAAGCTTTCTTAATTAAGCTTTCTATGAATGCTTTCTATGAGAC
>CAKKOB020000705.1:9367-32496 GCA_918844115.2 Phlebotomus perniciosus | reverse complement strand
TTTTCACCCCTTCGGCTCACACAACTCCCCCAACATGAGCATCAAAGAGACACAAAGAACAGGAAAAGGCGGAACGGGGGTTGGAAATGCATCACTTACGATCGATAATCTTGACGTGGACGTGAAAATTGCGATGAATGGCAAACTTGAGTGTCTCCTGCTTGAGTCTGGCAATGAGAGCGGCATTGTTGGCCACATCCTCAAACCGGAAGTCCGTCTTGGTGGCCAAGTACACCGGTGGCAGGAGATTCTCCTCCTTGGGTATATAAGAACCCGTGACTTTGTCCTTGATCGGCAACTTGACATTCTGCGCACCCCTCGAGGCCTTATGACCACCCGTGGTGGGCCCCGGGGGCGTCTGGACGCGCCAATTGCCATTCCGTCGACTGGATCGTCCCTCGGACTCATCACCATCCAGCTCCGTGAGATCACAGCCCGGCCGAATGCCATCACTAAAAATGACATTCTTATTTTTTTGGCCACGATTGGGCGCCCCCTCCTTCTTCAGCACACCCGCCGGCACCATCACGGCAATGGGACCCGCCGCGGCGCCCGACACCTGCTGATGCGGCGGAATAGTGGAGCAATACTCCATGGGATTGTTGGGATTGGGTGATCGCGTGAGGCAGCCGGTGTTGTTGTTCATGATCACCTCGGCGGCATCACGTGACATTATTGCGTCGCACTGGATGCATATTCGTGCCTCCACATCGCCCAAATACTCAAGTTTCGCCTTGAGGGAGCAACAAGTGGAGCACAGGACCTGGACAAGAGTTTTCATATTAATTTAAAGGACCCATTTGTCATTATGAATTATTAGTGCAAGAGTATCAAAACGCTTTTTATGGGAAAATCCATTGTTATGGGAAAAAATAATTTTATAGGACAAAAAACATTGAAAAACTGAGCAAAATATGAAACCGGGTAAAATGTTTATAGCAAGACTTTCTTTATAGGAACCTAACATTTTTATCTAAGAATTTTATAGCAAAATGTAAAAAAAGTAAAATTAGCTCAATTTTCCCATAATTTAACTAATTTTCCTATAAAACAGCAAATTATTGTCCAATTAAAAGGATGTTAGCCATAATAAGAAAATTTATGGCTGTTTTATGGTAAATTTATGGTAAAAATATTTGAACATTATATAATACTTTCAATTACCAAAATTGTAAAGTCACAAAATTATTTTTACAAGACATTAAAAAAAATTGTGCCACAAATGCATGCAATTTGCTATAAAAATTTGAGTGTTTTCCTATAAACTTCAAGAATTTTTAGTAAACATCAATCGTTTAAAAAATTTATTTAAAAAATTAAAGGAGAAACTCAATTTCTATTAACGATTGATTTCATTTGTTGAAAATTCTAAAAATTTATAGGTAAACACTCAAATTTTTTATAGAAAATTGCGCAAAATTATAGCACAAACTCCTTATCATACAAAGTATTTTTTCAGTTTGACAATTCCCGGCTTAAAAGGTAAGTTAATTCCTCCCGATTAAGAGTTTTCAATAAAGAATTCAAAACTCCTACCTGTCCACAGGCGCGACAATGGTGGCGTCTCTTGATGAGGGAGAACTTGAGGTTGCACTGCATACAGAAGTTGGTGACGTTGTCTGGAACCCAATAGGGCGCCACCTTGCCCAGCTGTTGTCCGGACGCCGACAGTCGTCGCTCAGCTGAACTCTCCACCGCCGGCGGTTGAGCCATCGGCATGAAGTCATCAGAGCTGGAGGTGGACATTTGAGCTTCTGTCGCCTCATCACCGCCAACAGCTCCTTCCGGCTCCTGCATGGGCGTCTGACCAGCAAATCCCACATTAGCCACCATTGACAGATCCAATGAATCCGGACGCTGAGGCTTCGATTCCGTCACTTGTTCCACTTCCTCAATTTTATCTTCATTATCTGGCCTTCTCAATTCCACTTCCTCCGCCTCTGGCTCCTCCACAGGCACATCCTTTGGCTGTTCCAATTCCGACGTGGAGACAGAGCAAGTGGTCGGCTCATCAATCACCTCCTCGGTGACTTTCTCCTCCAACAGTGACGAATTGGATGTGGATTCATCGTCAAAGTCAATCTCTATGCGCTTCTTGGTATCCGTGATCTCCACTGTGGACGCCTGAGAGACACTATCGTGCTGATCTCGCTCCTTCTCAGGCACCACCTGCGGCTGTTCTGTCTCCCTGATGCTCTCATTCTCCAACTCCTGCAGATAACTCTCGAGTTCCGTGTCGGAGACATCATCCATTGTCTCCTCAAAGCCCACCGGCACCTTCACCGGCGGCTGTGGTGTCTCCCTGGGGATGATAATCTCCTCCTGGGGCATCTCATCACTCCCTCCCGGCACTGTGTTGTCCTCACTCTCCGTGATCTTGGACAAGCTGGAGATGTTATTGCCGAAATTGCGACTCGGCAAAATCGACGAGGAGATTTCGTTGTCTATGCAAAGGGAAGATGATTCCAGGGTCAACATGTTGGACACCTTAGCTCCTGGCTCCAGTGACAGCCCATCTTCACTCAATTCCGTCGTATTGATCGACGGATTGGAGAGATCCGATGAGCTGTCTGAGCTGGTTGTGAGCGACAGGGCGATGTCTGAACTCCTCTCCAGTGTGTCCTCCTCCTCCACAGACTCCGTTTCACCATTCATCGCCACCTTTTCACTCTCTGGTGACTGAACAATCTCCACGCCCACGTAGTCATTGAGACTGGAGAAGACACTGGAGACATTGACAAACTGCTTGGCGAAGGGTCTCTTCCCGGAATCCCCCTCGGCCGCCTCAATTGTCCCCGTGGCGCCACTTCGATCATCACTCAGCTCAAAGTCATCCAGCACCTTGTCAATGTCCACGAGATCCATCTGACGATGAGCCTGCGAGGAGAGAAATTACGCCTGAAATTGGGGAAGTGAAGGTGGAATTTGACATTCACCCAACTCACTTTACGCGAATTTCTCAGCTAAAGAGCTATGAGCTATTGACACAAGTGTACACACACTGGCATCAAGGATGACTCATGGAACACCTCCTTGCTCTTTCACCCTCACTTTCACACGGCAATTACCACTTTTTTATGCACAATTGAACTCACGGGGGGATTGTTTCCCAAAAACTCCAATTATTTTGACACTTCCCAGCCGACTAGGAATCTCGGAATGAACTGAGCATTCGCTAGGGATCACGTAAGCCCATATTCCTATAGGTAAGATATTTAAAAGATTTTATTTTGTATAACAAATGGCAATCTTCAAGGTATCTCAGAGCCAATAACAAGTTTTTATTAATAAAAATTCGTTAAAAATAATCAAAAATTGTTTAATTCAATAAAAATTATTAAAAAAACAATAATTATTTTTAATGGAAGGTGTTGCCAGTCGGGTTCCCCACCAAGTCTTGTTAGGAATGTTGGCCCCCAGAGGCGCTAGTGGAGCTGGGGCTCAGATTTTAATCTGGCAAGAATGTTTTCCCGCCAAAAAAAATAGCGCCAAACAATGATCTCAATCGCATTTTTAAAGAAATTTAAAGAAATTAAGGAAATTAACATAATTCGCATGAGTTGGTAATGCAAAATTTAATGATTTTGATCAAGTTACATGATAAAGATTGCCATGCAATCTTAGATAGGAAAGAAAATTTCATAATTAATTTTAAAAAGAATTTTCAAAGAAATAATAAATTGAATTTTACCAATTTTACTGTAAAATTATTTCTATTCCGCACTAGAAATCGTTTCACTTTCCTCACTGGAAATTGCTTTAATTCCGTATGGAAACTGAAGCAATTTCTACTCAGCAAATTGTTTTAATTTCCCACTGGAAATCACTTTAATTGCCCAATGGAAATCACTTCAATTTCTCACTGGAAAACGCATTATTTTACCACTGGAAATGGCTTAAATTTCTCACTGGAATTTAATTCCATTCCCTACAGCAAATTGCTTCAATTTGCTTGGAAATCACTTCAATTTCTCACGGGAAATGGGCCAAATTTCTCACTGGAAATTCCTTTCATTCTCCACTTGGAACTGATGCAATTTCCACACAGTAAATTGCTTCAATTTCCCACTGGAAGTCACTTTAATTTCCCACTGGAAATCACTTCAATTTCCCACATGAAATTTCTTAAATTTCCCAACTGGAAAGCTCAATAATTTCCCGATGGAAATTGCTTTATTTCCTCACTGGAAATTACTTCAAGTCTCTCACAGAAATCGCTAAAGTTCCTTTCTGAAAATACTTTAATTCACTTCCGCTGCTTCCGCTTGAATTTCCTTCTGGAAATCGCTTGATTTCCCCCCTGGAAATTCCATCATTTCCCCAATTCCATCCAATTGGAATTTTGGTACGATAAATTTTCCCGCCAGAACTTCAATCACGTGGCGGAGGGGTGCATGCAAGGGGATTGGGGGTTCAGGGATTCGTCTGGTCCAGGGATCATGCGCACGAAATTTCTGTCGCAGAATCTCTCAGTCTTGAGAAAGAAGCCCTGAATAGTGCCAATTTTTTCCATCACCTGCACAAAAATGTCCATTCTGAAGCTCTTTAAGGCCACGAAGATGATGAAACTGGTGCCTCTGGCCATCCTGCTGGTGTGTGGTGTTGTATTTATGACGCGAGTTGATAAGACTCCTGCTAAAATTGAAATAAATCCCCTTCCCTACGCGAATCTCGTGACTCCGCGAACAGTGGTGTCCGCTGAAGTGAAACAGTCCATTGTTCCGGAGAAATACAATGAGGCGAGTGTGAGGACGAGACTGATGCAGGAGAAGATCCGACGATTGATGGCGCGGAATCAGGATGTGGCGCGCGAAGAGACGGGACAGAATGGAACTGAACTTACGAGGCACGTTCATATCTTCTATTATGCTCCTGTGAAGTGGTTCCGGGAGGATGGGAAGAACTCCTCTCGTGACACCCGCCGAGAAACTCCCAATATCATCTTTTATCCCGCCCGTGGACTCTACACACCATCCCGCGAGATCTTCCAGGAACACTGCCGGGAGATCCGAGGCGCTGGTGTTGGTGTCCTGGTCATCTCCTGGACCCCAGCATTCAATGTTAAACTCCTGAGAGTGCTGATGAACGTCACCCAGGAGAATAATCTCACTGTGGCTGTGAGCATTGACACTTATCCAGGCCGGACTGTGGATTCCGTGGAGAGAGACATCAAGTTCTTCTGTGATACCTTCAATGAGCACCTCCATCGACTCCACGTGCTGCCACGCAACATCCCCATGACAATGTTCTACATCAAGGAGCCCTTCGTGCTGCCCTGGAGTGAGTGGCGTGGCATCAGGCGCTCATGCAACGCCCTCCTGATTGGCCACATCATCACCAAGGAGCACACCTCGCTCGCCCGTCGAGCGGGCTTCGATGGCTTCTACACTCACCTGGGCAGCAATGGCGCCACCTACGCGTCCACATGGAAGCACTGGCAACATCTGAACAAATTCGCCACGCAATACCGGATGCTCTTCATCCCATCAGTGGCTCCGGGCTTCGCGGAGCGTAAGAGATCCATGCGACAGCGCCATCGCAGCAACGGTCAGTACTACGGAGTGGCCTGGAGGACAGCCATCCGACTAGGAGTGCCACTCATCAGTATCTCCAGCTACAATGACTGGCCACATGGGGATCAGATTGAGGACGCCGTGGCGAGAGTTGGATTCAAGGACTACAGCACAGCCAGTGGCCATACCCACAAGTACCTCCAACTCACGTCTCACTGGATTGAGGAATTGCGGAAGGAGAGGAGCAAGAATCCGCCCCACACCTGCAATGCCCTCTTCAACAACACCGTCTGTCTGTAGACAGAATTTCCTGTTCCCAGCACTCGTTAAGTATAATATGAACACTGTATCCCAGCGTTGAGGACTAGCTGAGGCACTTTCCTGAAGTTAGCCGAGACATAGCGAAAGAAAGATTTGTGTCTCGACTAAATAATAGACCTTTGTTCTTTTATTTCTGATAAATTTAGCAATTTTAAATCAAAATTCGAAAAAGTCAGTGATCTAGGTGATCTATACAAAGCAGAGACACAAACCCAGAACACTTAGTAATGTTCTGTAGTTTAGCCGAGACACGAACGCTCTCTTTAGACTACAATGATCGACTACATTCAGGTATATATCCAACAAGTCCTCAATTGAGTAGTTAACAAAATTTCAGTATTAGGACAAATTTAAAAAACGTCCAATCAAAAATATGTACCTTTTTCTGAATTTTCGAAATTCCTATAAGACTTCTCAAAGTCGAAATCGAAAATTCGATCAACAACAGGGCATTAGAAAATCATGTTTTTCTAATAATTTCCTTTTCAAGACTGTCATTATTGAGTTTGTCGCATTCTTTTAACAATTGATCTAAGTATAATAAATTAATGAAAATATCTATTCCTCAATAGTAAAACTTTATCTCGCAAATGTAGCTATTAAGATGTAGGTAAATGTATTATTTGCAAAAATTTTAACTTTTGCTTACAAAAGTCTGGTACAAAATCTCCGAACACTTTATTCTTCAAGTTCGAGTTTTTGAAATTTTATCGCATGATCTGATGACAAATGCGATTTATGACTGTTCTTCAACGCGAATGTGAAAACTCAGCATAAATTTAAATGAACCGAATCTTGTGAATATAACAATCAAGCTTGAAATAGCCAGGAACCTTTAATTTGCAGTCAAGTATGTATTTCAGAAATTGTTTTCCGAAAAAGAGTTCTAAAGGTTTTCCGGATTCCGTCAGGTGAATTGTAAATTAAAGATTTTCTTTTATAACAAAGACAAAAGACTTGGAGTCTATTCCAAAATTGATTTCCGGAATAGGTTTTGGAATCAGATTTCCGAAATTGATATGATATTCTTCGATCTTTTTGGGTCTTTTATATGATTTTTAATCATATTCAGGGCTAAGACCTGAGCCTCGCTAAGTCCCGACTTCCGGAAATGGTTTTCCGAAAATGAGGGCCAAAATTCCGAATTCCTTTCGGCAGGAAAATTCACATTCATTAGTGATTTTCTGTTTTAATAAAGACAGAAAACTTTGTAGTCTATCTCAAAATTGGATTCCGGAATAGGTTTTGAAATCAAATTTCCGAAATCGATTCTTTTTAAATATATTAGGGTAAATGAAATTTTTGCAGCGTTTCCACATTTCGCGATCTCTAGCAAATAAGGTAGCACAATTGAATAAAATTCCATAAAATTCCCTTCGTAAGCTTACTGAAAACTGCGATAAAACTGTAGTTTAGCAACTTTAGCAATGTCAAGAGTGAACTTATTAATTTACAATATAAATTTGTGATTGGCTGCCATGTAGTTTATATTTGCTAAGTGGTTGTGATCCTTTGCCAGTTGAGTAACTGCTCGCTCAGTTAATCAACTGCAAAGATGTCACATTGAGTAAAATAGCGTAAGAAATCTGAAAAAAGTCCACGATAAAGTGAATGTGTTAAAAAAATATCTTTGTGTGATAAAAGGAATAAATTGAGTCTTCTGAAGAATGCCAATTAAATGGCATTCAATTAACAACAACTTGTTTGATTTTTCCTCATTTTTACTATTCAAATTCATTTCACAAAGTCAATTTTTCGCTTTCATTATAGAAAAAAACAAAAGGACGACTTCTCTGTTAACAAAATGTTAGGATTACATAAAATCGATATTAAATATTCAGCTCAATTTGAATACATGAAGCCAATGTTGACGAGAAACTTGTCGAATCTCTCAGTGAATCGGAACTGTAGGAAGCGATTGTTCACCAATTCGGTAAAATTGGTCAACTCCTGAAACTCCTTTGACAATTTCTCCGCATGCACAGGATTCGTCTGTGCCTGCACAACAACCCCCACGAGCTCCACAAACTTCTCCTTGTAGCAGCAAATGAGCGAAAAGAGAGCCTTACTGCACTCCGTCTTGTTCACCGAGTCCACCTGCTGCGTGAGAATCAGATCCAGGAGGAGCTTAAGGAACGGCATAAGAGCTGAATGCATATATGAGTCCGGACTCTGGTCAAAGTACACCGTGTTCGCCATGATGTGCAGAAACTCCAAACAGCACGATTGAACCTCAGAACCAAATGATGTTAAGCCCATCTCAATGGAGGCCAGCAACTTCGTCAGCAAGTCCGGATGCAGAATGCAAACCTGAACGGCAGAGGGAACAATTCTTTGAGGATTCTTCTTCTTCTTTTAGTTGTGCTTCTTCCGGAATTTGTTTTTGAAACTAATCACGTTCTACTAAAGCGATTTTCAATCAAGATTACATATGCAACAGTATATTTCCGGAATGGAAATTCCAGTTTTAAGTGGCCTGGAATTAAGTTTCCGGAATAATTCGGAATTTGGAAATTGATATTTAAGGTATCTGATAAATGTTTTAGATAAAAATTCCGGAATACCAGCATATTTGGTTAAAATTTCATGCATTGTCCGAAAATTTCCGGACTAGTAATTTTTCGAAAAAATCGAAATAAATTTCTCTGAATTTTCAGCACCTTGTGTTAACAAAAAGAACTCCAAATTTGGTAAAATCTGGCTTTCGAAATTCAACAATAACATTTCCCAAATAATTTTCCGAAATTGGTTAAAAATTCAGAAATCAGTCCTATTTTAATCAATATTCAATCCTCTACTTAGGAATTTAGTAATAGAGTGAATAGAGTATCTAAATTGAGTTTAAGTATATTTGAATTTCCAAAAGTGGAATATAAAATTTCCGGAATTCTGTTTCCGAGGGATAATATTTGCTTACAATTGCCGTAAACCACAAAATTTCCTGAACCCATCAAAAAATATACATTCTCCGAAAATTTCTGAACTCGTAATTATCCAAAATAATCGAATTAAAGTTCTCCGAAACTTAAGCACTTTGTGTTATCAGAGAAAAACCGAATTTGGAAAAAAATTGACTGAATTTTTTGAAGTTGATTAAAAATTCAGAAATCAGCCCAATTCCTCCGGAAAATTTTAATCAATATCCAATCCTCCGCTTCGGAATTTAGTGAAAGAGGATCTAAATTGAGTTTCAATTTCCGGAAGTCCGGAAAGATGATAAAATTTCCGGAATTCAAGGACAACATTTGCTTAAATTTGCTTCAAGTGGCACTTCCGGAGCAAAATTTACTGAACCCATCAGAAAATGGCTTCAAAATTAAAAATATGAGTATTTCGGCGGGAGAACCTTGTGCGCTCGTTTGATAAATCGCGAGTTCGATTCTTATCTAGTCAATAAATTTTTTATTTTAATTCAAAAATAGAATTTTTGCAGGTTTTTATTCGAAAATTGAAATAATTTTGTAATTATTTTTTTACAAAAAGGAACAAAAAGGAGAAAAAAATTGAAATAACCAAGGATCGAACTCGCGACTCACAAAAAATAAGCGCATGGACTTATTCTGTGTGTCCAAAAAAAAACACCTCAATTCTTATTAATAGTGCAAAAAATTAACTTTTGTGACTCACCTTATGTGATTTGGTCTCCACGAAGAACCTGATTGTCTGATAGAATTGCAAACAGAAGTTGGGATACTTGAGGAGATCCGTTGTGACCATTGGCATGAGAAATGTGAGACCGTGGATGACAAATTCCGAACTATCGAGACTTCCTGATGTGTCTGTGAACTCAAAGAAGTTCTTCGACAGCAGATGATTCATCAGTTTGAGCAGCAACAGTAAATCCTGCAGATTATCATCCTCCGTCACGGCGACACTAAATCGATTGCTATTGTGTTTCACATACACCTGCAACACTCCCATGCAGATCTCATAGATCTTCTGAGTCTCATCGGCATTGAGATAGAACGTGGATTGGACAACTTTGCACAGCAACTCCAGCACAATCTCCACAATTTGCACTGAATTGTGCAGATAATCCAGCAGATTCACGAGAGCCTTGAGAACAGGCTCGAAACTCTCATAGATGAAGGACATTGTCACCATTCCGCCTCCCTCGAAGCACGCCTTCACCTCATTGAGACTATAAATGATCTTCTGGATGAAGAAGAGATCATTACGTGTCGCTCCAGCCGTGATCTCGGCGAATCTCGCACAGATCGGCTGAATCAACTCCCTCAAATACTGCTCCATCATCGCCTTATCCTCAATACAGGATCCCGTGACGATGAGACTCATCAACAGTCCGCTCTTGATGTGCATCGGTAATGGGAGATTCTTCAGCTCCACCACGGATTTAAAGTACTCGGACTTGAAGGCAACATCACTCTTATGGCTCTGCGATACCAGCGACACCAGCAACTTGATGGAGTCATCAACGACACCAATCTCCCCCGTGAAGCTCTGAACATTCACATAGATCTTCTTCAGCAGATAATTCATCGTCCACTCACCACCCGGAGTCGCCACGCCGAATGCCGATTGGAGACTCTCACTCATGTTGGTGTAGTTGTCCGGGCGAGGCAACAGGTATGACTTGGCCCAGAACTTGAGGAACCACACCACCGACATACTCACCTCGGGACTCAGACTCAGCAGCATCTTCGCCTCGATGGCGCCCTGCTCGATCTCGCAATAACGCAGAACAGCGGCCACGATTCGAATAACGTGATCCGCCGTCTGCTCAGCGGTGGGAATCTCGTAGATACTGGAGCCAGGAGATGCCAAGAGCTTGAGACTCGTTGTGATATCGGCGCCGGCATTCACCTAATTGTTCAGGAAAAAAAAACAAATATAATTCTCATGGCTCATTATAAGGCACAAAAATTTATAATTTGAAAAAGAAATTTTCTGGTTTAAAGATCAAAAGCTTTAATAAAAGATCAAATTCTTTTCCTCAAGCTTTAAAAACGCTAAAGCGTAGAGCTTTCTTGAAATTTCGAATACCAAAGCTGCAGAAACAATAAAAAACTCAAAATTTTCCTTAAAAAACTAGAGAAATTTCTTATTAAAATAAAATTCATTAGATAAAAGTTTCTTTGGAACTTTTTAATTCTCTTTTAAGCTTGAAAAAGTCAAAAGCTCTAAGGAAATTTTGAAACTTTTATGGTTCTTAAGTTAAAATTGGTAGCAAATTCTCTTAAATGTTCTAAAAACAAACAAAATTAATGCTCACTATCAAAATTAATCATCAAAATATTTGAATCAATGAGCAAAAATTACCTTTGTTAAGTATAACCATTGCTTAAAACTGACATAATGCTTAAAGCTGATTTCAAGCTATCTTAAACTTTAAGTCTTGCTTAAAGCTCAAAATTGGCTTAAATTTGGCTTCAAAAATAAGTCTGGTCTTAAGTTTTAAGTTGACTTAAAGCTCAAAGCTGGCTAAAGGCCCTTTACACACATGGGTTTAACCGAGAGAAGGTTAAGTCAGTTTAGACCCAAAGACAAATCGTACGCACTATAAATGCGGCTTATCATTTAGAAAACTGCAATTTTGATTATTGTCCCACTGAAATTGTCATTGATTGAACTGTCTTCGGCTTTAAATTGACGAGTTTAACTCGTCTAAAATAGACTAGCTCTAATTTCGAGCTATTTTCGCACATTTTTCCAGAAAATTACTCTGAATATCTTTATTAATCACATCTCTGTGTCTGATTCGTTAGAAATTTCATATGTCATCCCTTGGAAAACAAGCATAAAACGAAAATTTCAGTCTAATGTCCAATGGCTGCCATTTTGTCAAACAATTTTTACAGCTTAATGCACTTTAAACACAATTTTAACTAGAATTGACATAATTTTTGAAGAGTTATAAATAGAAATTATCAAGAAAAACCCTATTAAAAAGCTATAATAACGATTCAACGAATTGAGGAGTTTTTTCCATTGAAAACTGGTCTAAATTTACTGAACGCGTATATTTTTTGAATTCCCAGAAATTCAGAAGAGAATTAATATGAAAATTTCATGAATTTGCTCTGAGAATGAATTTCCCAGAGAAAGAAAATCATTTAAAAGAGGATTCATCCCAAAAGTCAACCCAAATAATGATTATCGCCCTAAGCACTGATAACACACTGAATATTATTTCATTTTAACCCTAATTTGCTTAACAAAAGAGATTAAATGCGAATTTTAAGGGAAATTTTGGAGCTATCTTCCGCTAGAGGGGGTACTTTTCATTGTAAACTTAATAATCCGTAAAATTGCGTAAATTCTACTGTGCAGGACTGTCTAAGAAGATGAAAAATTTACCTTTTGGATTAATTGTTAAAGGCACTGTTTTATTTTGCCGACACATTATGTTTTACCATCAGGAAGGCGCAAAAGTAGAAAAGGTAAATGTAAGAAATGGGTGTTTGACTACTTTTCTCGATGGGTGGGTTTCTTTTTTTTCAAATTTAAATATTTGCTAAACTCACCTGTGCTAAATCGATAATCCTCACTGCCACTATCGAGTGGATTGAGAGCTGAGAGGCTCGTCATGTGATCCTCTTCGTGATTTCCATAATCTGGCGCCACATCCGACTCCAAGTCCTCATTGAGTGTCTCGATGTCACGTGCTGGATCCACAACGCAAGACACTGCAAGAATGGCAGTTGATGAGCACGGATTAAATTTCTAAATTATCACAATAATGAGCGTAAAATCTCACACAGATGATTCTCTCCTCGCTGATGGAGGAAGCTCTTGTGAAAAAGGATTAACATTTTCCATTGTTGAGTCACCCACTCTCTCTTTAGAAGTCACACCCATATGAATTCTAATCCCCCGCAAAACTCTCATTAAACTTTCTAATATGCTCGCCTCTTTTAAATGGCGGCTGCGGAGATGAATTTTTCTCCCAAACGCCCCGCCAAGAGTCATTAAATGCGTGAACACGATGCTATGCCAACGCCAATGAATTTTATCTCACACCATCTCTCCCTTGTCACATAAACAATCAATAATTTTTTTTTACATGACACCCAGAAAAAAGCCCCATAAGTTTGCAAAAAGAAAACTTTTTCTGTGCCACTGCAGAACATTATGTAGAAAAAGTGAGAGAGAGAGAGTAGAGAGAGAGAGCGGAAAGATGTTTAAGAAACTTTTTGAAAAATATATTGTTGATTACAAGGAAGTTATTCGACTTTATACTTCTGCTAACACGAGGGACTTTTAGAGTATATTTCTGTATGGCTTATGAAACGGGCAATTTGGTGGTATTTTACCAAGAAAATATTCATAATACTCGCGAATATTCAAGTTTAAAGTCCTAAATGCTTTATTCACAAAGTAAAGCTTCGAAATTCCCTGGAATTCTTCAAAACTAGGGATGTGTCACATAGATGTCGCCGGACGGTTCGCATTCGATGAGTTTGCAAGTTTAAGGGGATGAATTCATCGATTCTTAGTTAATTCTTGAACAGCGACTGAGCCACGCACATGTGAACTTTTCCTCCACAAAATTACGTATTTATTTCTTCAATATCATTTGTTAAATAAGTTTTATTGTCAATTGAAAGTGAAAATGAAAGTTTAAATCGCAGTATTGAGTCAAAACGGCAGAAGGGGAACTAGAAGGAAATTTTCAGTCATTCAGAGCCGGGTAACATAACCCTATTCCTTCATCACAGATTTGGCCTTGGAATGAGAGACAAGCTGTCACAGAGTCGCAGATATCCTTTATCACAGGCATCACAGGTATCATTTGTGTTTATTTTTCAATTAATTTATGGATTCAAAATAATTTAGAATAAATTGATGACAAATCAAAGCGACAGAGCTATTTAAATATAAACTAACGCGTCATCATTTAATTTGCCGTGTTGTGCCAATTACGTGTTTTGTGATCCGTAAAATGATTCCTGGAAAATTTGCAACGATCGTGTCCGGGAAATTGGCAGAGGTGTCCAATCAAATTATCTCTAACAACACCTGAATTCCACAGATAGAGACAGACTCATCTCCCAAGACGATTTGCCCTGGATTCAAAGAGACTGTGACGTCTTTGGCGTTCAGTTGGCAAAAGTGGGAACCATTAAGATTCAGTGAAGCGTGTAAATTAGCCTTTTAATGATTGAAATTGAATGCAATGCACCAATTAAATGCATTGAGAAAAGACTTTATTCTAAATGGGAGGAAATGTGCAGAAAATTCTACTTGTGAAACAGAGACTATTATACCATAGCAGATGCTGAAAAAAGCCACCGACACTTCATTTTCGTGGGGTAATCTTGCAAAATACCACTAAAACTTTAAGTATATTCCACCGATTTTGTACACAGAATGCAAAAGTAAGAGACAACTTTTTCACCACAAGAAAGTTATCTCATTTCACTTTGAGATGGCATTTTCAGGCAATTCTACTGAGTCGGTGTGAAGATTTTCTGCTGGTATTTATTGCAGAGGATGAAAATTTTGAAGTTTTGTACTTTCAAAGTTTCACGAAAATTATTGCTCATAATCAAAGGCATTTTTGAACACAAAAAGATGAGTTTTGAGTAAAATATGCAAAATATGAAAAAAAAAGGTACTCACATTGAGGCACTGATGCAATTTTCGGTTGTGACTCGTTGCTCTCGTTGCTGTGGAAGCTTGATGAGTCTGGAATCTCACTGCCTGGTACTTCGGTGATGTTGGGCAATGGATTGTGGCTGCGTCTCACCCAGTCTGAGCAATCCCAGTGATATGCTCCATGGTGACCCTGTTGCTCCTCCTGTGGTGACGTCATCAGCCGCCCAGGAAGAATTCCTGCTGACTTCAAAGTACCCAATCGCATATGCGGATCCAGCATTTTCACATCATTGTTGATCTTGCCCGATGGACTGGCGCTATCGGAGAAGGTCTGCAGATGAATGTGATCCGTCCACACTTGCTTCCCAGCGTCACTATCTGCTGCTCCATTGATGTTCACCAGCAATTGTTGGTTTGGTCTCTGCTTCCGGTACTCCTCCACTACGTTCTCCAACTCATCACCGGCAGAGCCGTAGTTGCGTAGTGTCTCCAGATTATTCATGATGCTGCACACGTAAGGGGCGTCGGCATTGGAGGTGGGTGTATAGGAAACGGGTCGAGGAGTTTGTTGCTGTTCCAGATTGCTCATTTTAGAGCCTCGCTTGTACCCAACGGCTAGTGGATCGTTCTTCAAGACGTTGTTAGTGTTATTGTGCGCCTGGTGGTTCTTCCTTTTCCTGGCCGCCATACACCAAATCACCCCGATTATCGTAAACAGTCCAACAATGCCGAGAACAGCGCCCACGATCAACACCACTTCGAATGGAACGTTATCCAGCTTCATAGATTTCAGGAGATTCGAGTACAAGGGATCACCACAACTGGCACCTGAAATCAGCCAAAATTCCATGGAAATATCCGCGATCACATAATTAAAATGGGACACTTACCAGTGAGATACGGTGGACAGATGCATCTGAAGCTTCCTGCCTCATTGATACACGTCGCTCCACTTCCGCATGGCTGATTTTCGCACTCGTTCACGTCGATCTCGCACGTTGGTCCCATATAGCCGCGGCACATGCAGAGCGGTCCAAAGTCACCCTCCTCACACACTCCGCCATTCCGGCAGGGATTGGGAGCACAGAAACGACCAAAGTCACATCGTTTGCCCGTCATCTTTGGCGGGCAGTCGCAAGTGTAATTGCCATTGCCGTGATCTCTGCACTGTCCACCGTAGAGGCATGGCGAGGAGGCGCAGACATCTTGATCGTCAGCACAGAGAAATCCTGAGAATCTAGCATGGCAGAGACACTCAAATCCACCGTTCAACTCTCGACAAGTGCCACCGTTGAGACATGGCTGACTACCACAAATGCCCAACGGTTTGAGGACTGTGGCAGCGTCGCAAGATAACTCAACCTGTGTGAAGCGTTTAAGAGTCAGGAAGGCGGTGTCGTCATTGAGGGTGACGTGAATTGGAAGGGCTTGCCTAGACAATCTAATATCATCCATGCATCCAATGAATCCTCTCTCTACGTCCTCAAATCCAATGACTGTGGCATGTTGACGGACTTCTGCTCCAAAGTAGACATCATTGGTCTGAAGATTGAGTACGCCATTGACTCCAGGAGCAGTTCCCGACGCCACGTGACTCTTATCCACCAGCACACGAGCACTGTTGCCCTCTCTCTCAACTCGGATCTCATGCCATTGACCGTCGGCAATAAAAACACTCGCCACACTGACCAGGCCCTCTCCACTGCCCAGATCGAAGCGATACTGCACGAAACCACTGTTCACCTCCAAGATGTTGTAGTCAATGCGTCCGGCAGCGAACATGAGACACCCTGTTGGTTGCACTGTTCTTACTTGCATTGAGAGCATGAGTTGATTCTCAACGGATGTCTTAGCTGTCTGTCGCTCAACCTTGTACTGTGCGTAGCTCTTCCCTGAGAATGACATGGGATTCACAGTGCTGTAGCAGGACTCTTCCTCGCATTTGGAAACATCGCGGGCGCAATTGGGACCCGCGAAACCCTCAGGACAGACACAGTGATAGCCCTGCGGAGAAGCATCCGGTACGCAGACTTTGTGACTTGGACAGAGATTAGCAGCGCACTCATTGATGCGATTCTCACAGCGATCACCGCCGAATCCCACGCGACAGTGGCACTCGATCACCTGACGGTAGTGAGGAGCCACGAAGCTGGACATATCAATGGAGATGGCGGAGGATGAAGCTTCCTCCGTAGCCTTTATGGACACCTCACATTTGCCATTGTGACAGAAAGCCGCTGGACAGGTGGATTTGATTATCTCCTCAATAGTGAGTCTCGTTATATCTTCAATCTCCTCGAGATTATCCTCCACGGCTTTCGTGATCTCATCAATTGAGTAGAAAGTCGAAGCTCCAGCCAATTGAGGTGATCTCCTCACTGTGAACAGAACATCCAGATCTTCACTGATTTCTCGGCGTTTCCTTGAATTTTTCTCTCTCGATATAACATTAACATCATCCGTCTCGATAGAGGCTGGCTGAACAGAGATGATCATGACGTCCTTGAGACGACATCCCATGGCATTCCTGATTGATCGGATGAAGCCCTTCCGGTGGCTCAAGAGGAAGTCTGAGGGTTTCACCTTCCTAAAGCGAAGCACAACTCCATTGACCAGCATTTCTTCCGTCACGAGATCCACGGAGACCTTAACGATTGTCGCCGACATGAACTTCCCATCTGATACTGTTACATTGATTCGGTAGTCACCCAAATCGAGATCCGGTAGTGCATATAGAACTCCTTCGGTTGAGATGTTGAACAGACTCGTGGGAGTGTAGGAAACCCCCAAAGTTGGAGCTAATCCGTATACAAGACTATCATATTGATCCTGATCTGTGGCATGGACTCGTCCAATCTCTCCACCTGGATAGGATTCCTTGAAGGAGTTGATGGCAATCTCCAGAGGAGTGATGATCGGCGGATACTGAGACTCCTCAATCACATTCACTGTGACGTGAGTGTCTGAGAATAGTGGAGGTGTTCCATTGTCAAACACCCTGATCTCAAGATCATATCTATCACGCACCTTGTGATTGAATCTCGCCGCTGTCCTCAGAATTCCATCCTGATCCAGTCGGAAGACACCTCCTTCATTCCCTGAGCGGAAATCAAAGGTATAGGGCACGGTATTGGGCACCGCGTCGGCGTCTGTGATATTGAATCTCAGCAGAAGATGTCCCAATGCCTTGTCTTCATGGATGAAGGCCGTGTAGTTGGTTTCACTGAACTCAGGGGGATTATCATTGGCATCTGAGATCTCCACATTGACCAACACATAGCTGGACAGAGGAGGAACTCCCAAGTCCTCTGCCTTCACTTCCAGAACATAGTTGGAAATGGACTCTCTGTCTAATGCCGAAGCCACAGAGATATATCCAGTCTCTGGCTCAATTGCGAACTGCTTCTGCCTGTCACCCTTCTCAATGGCATACACCACCCGACCATTATCCTCAGAATCCAGATCATTTGCCTTCACCTGAATTATTTTATCGCCCACGTGTGCATCCTCTCGGATCCTAGCTGTGTAGGAGGTTTGTGAGAACTGCGGAGGATTATCATTGCTATCTGTGATTGTGATGTTGAGCGTCGCCAAACTACTTAGTGGAGGCTCCCCACCGTCCACAGCTTGAATGGTGAGGAAGTAGTCTCTAGCTCGTTCGTAGTCCAACACTCCAGCAACACTCACAATTCCCGTACGATTGTCCACAAGGAAGCGCTTCTGCTCATTTCCACCGATAAAGCTGTAAGTGATCTCAGCATTGATCCCAACATCTCTACTCGTTGCCACAATCTCTATCACTTCCGCTCCCAGAGGCATGTCCTCCGGAATGGAGGCTGTGAAGTATTTCGTTGTGAATTCCGGTGGATTATCATTGATGTCCTGAATGTTGACAATCACGAGAACTGTTGAGAAGAGTTCAGGAATTCCCTGATCAGTTGCCTTAACAGTCACATTGTGCACCTCCTGCACCTCACGATCCAATCCACTGGCCAGAGTGAGGATTCCACTGTCACTGGCTATTCTGAAGTACTTCTCCTTACCCTCGTCCACAAGTGAGTAGCGAATCTTTCGATTTACTCCCACATCCAAATCTGTGGCGTGAACCTTCGTTACCAAAGTTTCAATTTCTGCATCTTCGGGCAGGGAGACAGTGTAGATGGCCAGGGAGAAAGCTGGTGGATTGTCATTGACATCAGACACGGTGATCTCCACTTGTGATGAACACTCCCAGCCAAAGTGATCGCGATCTTGCACATGAGCCATGAGAATGTACTTCGAAATGGTCTCTCGATCAAGTTGTCGAGCAACTTTGAGAACTCCAGAATCCTTATCCAGAGCAAAGTCATCCGCTCCTCTCCCGGTGAGGAAGAATCTAAGTTTGGAATTGCTCTCCAGATCCGCATCGGATGCTTCCACAATTAGCAACTGAGTTCCAGGCTTCACATCCTCAGCGATTGTCTTCTTGTAGCGGAATTTCAAGCAATACGGAGGATTATCATTGACATCGAGGATCGTCACTGAGACATTGGTAGTGGCTGTGAACTTTCCATCCGTCACGAGAACTGTTAAATTGTAGAAATCGATGGTTTCCCGATCGAGTCCTTTGGCCACGTATAACTCTCCAGTGCGTCGGATCTGGAACTGAGACATCCTATCACCGGAGAAGATGTAGTACTCAATAGGCGTTATGAGATCCACATCGAGATCCGTTACTGACAATTGGAGGACTACAGTTCCTGGTAGAGCATCCTCACTAACACTGGCGTTGTAGTGATCTTGCGTGAAGATCGGAGGATTGTCGTTGTAGTCTCTCACCTTGATCACCACCATTGTTGAATCATTGAGCTTCACACTTCCGTTATCTGTGGCGATCACGCGGAATTTGAACTCCCCTCGAGTCTCCTTGTCCAATTCGACAAGCGTGGATATCCATCCAGTGTAGGAATCGATCCCGAAGGTGTTGGCTGCTTCTGTGTTATCCGATGACAAGTAGTATCTAACATCTCCATTTGAGCCGGAATCTTCATCTCTGGCTGTGACTTTTAAGATTGTCGACGCCTTCTCAACATTCTCAGCCACTGTTATCATATAAGGATCACTTTCAAACACCGGAGCATGATCATTATCATCCTGAACATGCAAATGAATCTCCGTTAGTGCCGTTAGTGGTGGACTCGAGTCACTCTCTGCCAGAACTCCTATCGTATGCACTTCCTTCTCCTCTCGATCCAGTGATCTGGCCAATCTCAATTCCCCAGCTTCGTTGATCAAGAAATGAGGATTCTCCTTGTCTCCAGACACAATCCTAAATGTATGCGTTATGTTCTCAACGAGTCGGAAGCGTGATATGAGAGTTCCTGGTGTTGCCGCCTCAGACAGGAACAAGGACTTTTCCTTCTTCTCAAATGTCGGCGCCACATCACTGGGTGCCATCACATATACATTAACGGGAACATCATCGTGCATTGAAGGGACGCCTCCATCGTAGGCGCGAATGAAGAACTGAAAGAGCTGATTCTCAAAATCAAGAGCACTCTGTTTGAGAAACAACTCTCCAGTGTTCTCATTCACCCCAAAGAGATCTTTAACGCCTGAAATTTAAAGATTATACATTCAAGATGAGAAAATTCAACACGCGGTGAAGCCACAAACCGCCATTTTGAAATATCTAAAGATTTTGTGAATGTATTTCAAATTACAATTCTAAGAAAAATGGCGTTCTCCAAAAGACGCTTAGACGCCATCTTGAATCTGTGAAAGCATTTCAATTTATCGCGCGCTTCGCATTCAGATTCTTAAACACCGCTCTAAGGGAGTGTGAAATGTCGAAATATTGCGCCAACCCAATATCTTGTGACCCACATCCGGCGGAATTAATTCTGTGGCATTTTTTTGTGGCCACAGCGGTAGATGGCACAAATATGAAATGGCTGCATGAGGCAATATCTCACCTGTGTTCTGTGCATCGTAGACTGTATAGTGGATGGCAGCATTTTGGTTCTCGTCCAAATCCAGAGCGCGCACGTGGAGGAAGGGCGCAGCAATGGTGTGATTGCCATGGATGGAGGCTGTATATTCGTGAAATTGAAACACCGGTGCATTGTCGTTCTCATCAGCCACATGAACACGCACTGTGGTGAAGCCAACACGTCCTCCACCATCTGTCGCCATCACAACTAACTCGTAAATCGCACGAGTCTCCCTATCCAATCGCACTTTAGTCACCATTTCACCCTTGGCCGGATCCAGGGCGAAGGACTCCGCCAGGTCATCTGAGAGGAGGCTATAGGTCACTTGGCCGTACTCCCCGAAATCTTCATCCTCAGCCAAAACACGCGCCACCAGTCTTCCCGCCAGCTGATTCTCATTCACTTTCACATCGTAGGTGATTTGCTGGAAGCTAGGACTATGCAGATTACCCGGCAGGATGTTCACCTTGACTCGCGTGAAGCTGGTGTAAACCCCATCCGTGACGGAGACATTCAGTACCGTTAAGTGCTTCTCAGCGAAATTCTGCATATTCACGAGAGTGATTGTTCCACATTCCGGATCTATCGTGTAGGTCTGCTGATCATTCCCCTGAGCTATGGTGTAGATCAAACTCGTGTGATCCACATGATCAGGATCACTGGCCGTGACACTCGTCACAAATTGCCCCCTGCTCGCATGTTCAGACAGACTACAACTGTATGAGGATTGTTCAAATCTCGGAGGATTATCATTCATATCGGCCACATTGATCCAAACATGGGATGTACTACTCAAGCTCGGAACCCCCTTATCCATGGCGATCACGACAAAGTGATGCAATCGATGGGATTCAAAGTCCAATGACTTCTTCAGATACACCACACCCTCCCCAGTGTCCATGTGAAAGAACTCCGAGGTGTTCTTCGTGTCTGTCTCAATGGCAAAGGTCACAGCCTGATTGATCCCTGTGTCCCTATCTGTGGCACTGACACGCAGTATCGCCGTACCGAATGGCGCCCCCTCGCTCACCGTCACATTGTACACATCCTGATCCATCTCCGGCGGACAATCATTGACATCCGTGATGAGAATTGAGGCTGGCACCTCAGCAGACGCCCCGGAAACACTATCCGTCGCCCTGATGGTCAATTCATAGCTCTGTCGACGCTCAAAGTCCAATTCGTCCACAACATAGATTGCACCTGTGGGTGGGAGTGGGTGGAAAGTATATGAGAATATGGGGGCTGTTGGTCTTCACAATTCGAAAATTGAACCATAGCTCAATTTATGATGCGAAAGGGGAAAACATTCCTAGCAGAAGATATATAACGTATTTACAACATTAAACACGAAAATCAAGGGGGAGATATTATGATCAGAAGTGGTGTACACCTAAATGGAAGTTCTAAAACGTTATTTTGCAACCAATGAATTTTCAGGAGACTTTGTGAGGTTTCTGAACATTTTGAAAGCTTTTAAGTTAAGCTTTAGGTTTTAACCATTCATTCGTTTAGAAATTCTTGAACTTGTGGAACTTTAAAGAAAATTCCAGAACTTTTAGACGAAAGCTCTTTAAGGATTCCCGCTTAAAGCTTTCCTCCAAAAGCCTTTGAAGCTTCTTTTCAAAACTCTTTGATACTCGAGCTTCCCTCCAAAACACTTTTAAACTTTCCTTGAAAGCTCTTTTAAGCTTCGTTTCAATGCTTTTTTAACTTCTTTCAAGCTTCCTTTCAAAGATCTCTTGAGCTCTCTTTCAAAACCTTTTTGAGTCTCTTTTTTTAAAGCTCTTTTAAGCTTTCTTTCAAAGCACATTTGAGCTTTTTTTCAAAGTTCATTTGATCTTTTAAAAGCTTTAATGCTTTCATTAAAGCTCTTGAAAGATTCGCTTAAAGCTATTCAAAACTTTCCTCCTAAAACCTTTTAAACTTTCTGTCAAAGCTTATTTGAGCTTTTTTTAAAGTTCATTCTATCTTATTTTCAAAGCTTTTTAATGCTTCCATTAAAGCTTTTCAAAGCTTCTCTTAAAGCTCTTCAAAACTTTCCTCCTAAAACCTTTTAAGCTTTCTTTCAAAGCTCATTTGAGCTTTTTTACAAAGTTCATTCTATCTTATTTTCAAAGCTTTTTAATGCTTCTATTAAAGCTTTTCAAAGCTTCTCTTAAAGCTCTTCAAAACTTTCCTCCAAAATACCAAAGCCTTTAATCAAAATGTTCAAAGCCCTTTTGAGCTTTCTTTTAAATATCTTTTAAGCTCTCATTCAAAGCTTTCCAACACTTTCGAAGTGCCGGAATTATTGAGGAACTTTCACACAAAATGTATAGTGTATAATAAGATAATATAGTGTTTAGTGTATAATAGGATGAAAGCTTACGAATTAGTTTTGGGAGCTTTTCTACAAAATGTGAGCTTTTATATAAAATATGGAAGTGCTGGAAGTGGTGTACACTTCTTTAACCATAATATCTCCCCCTTGATTTCAATTATGTTTTTTTTTCACTTTTTTAGTTGAAACAATAAGAGTGAAAAGTGAAAAGTCATTGCACGAAAGATCATTTTCTTGAATGGGAAGAAAAATTGTTCATCTCTGGGAAAACAAACTTAATAGGTTTCTCTCAATAATTTGCCATTTTCCACAAAGCTCTTCTCAATCAGCTGGTGAGTGAGTTAGTTCATTGGACAATTCGTGAATTTTACTATTTAATTAATTCTATTTAATTTTTTTTCCGGTTTCAACGTGTCTTGTTATATTAAATAAAGCATTAGA